>ML100223.1:43868-142335 GCA_003697995.1 Taxidea taxus jeffersonii
ATATATATATATATATATATATATATATATATATATATATATATATATCACAAGTAGGCAGAGAGGCAGGGAGAGAGAAGGGGAAGCAGGCTCCCCACCGAGCAGAGAGCTCAGAGGACCCTGAGATCATGACCTGAGCCAAAGGCAGAGGATCAACCCACTGAGCCACCCAGGCACCCCTACAATACTTTAAAAAGAAAAAGATTTTATTTATTTATTTAAGAGAGAGAGATTCCCCCTAGCATGAGCAGGGGGAGGGGCAGAAGAAGAGGGAGAAGCAGATTCTCCACTGAGCAGGGAGCTTGAGCCGGGGCTCAATCCCAGGAACCTGGGAACATGACCTCTGCTAAAGGCAGATGCTTAACTGACTGAGCCATGCAGGTGCCCAGATACTACAATACACTTTTGAACCAGTGTGTTCTGTAATCAGTAGGCTTAAATCTTTGAAATAAGAAAAACATAATCAAAATAGTTTTAAGTGGCTTCATGATTATGTATTTGCTATAAAACTACTTCATTTATGTCTCTCTAGGTTGGCAAATAAACAAGACAAGGAAGGGGCTTTAGGAGAAGCTGACGTGATTGAATGCCTATCTCTGGAAAAATTGGTCAATGAACACAAGTGCCTATGTCAAATAGTAAGTTTTGGGGGTTTTTTGCCCTATGAGATATGTTCAGCATAGCCTGGTTTTTATGGAGGTGATAGGCAATTAAGTGGTAGATAGCTAACAAAATAATTTATCAGTGTCTTAAAATATTTTTTTTTTACCCAGGAAATCACATTCTCACTCCTCTATTGATATTATTTGCTTTAACACGGTTTCTGTTTAGTTCTTACTTCCATAAACTTTTGAGATTTCAAAGACTAGATTTGTTTTTTGTTTAAGATACTGCTGATAGGATCTGTTAAGTTATACAAACATGTCATGCTACAAATTTTGTAGATTGGTAAAGTATAAATACAAAATTTAATGATGGGAGAGGTTATAATGAGTTTTGAAAAATTGTATCAAGAGAGTTATCCTACAATCGTAAGAAAGGTAGATAGAGGATTTAATTATTCATTCTGGTTTCAGAAGATGACCATTAGGCTGTCAATCTTAAAAGATATTTATTGTTATAAATTCCCTGGTATATGAGGAGTTAAAACTTTCTGCTGTTTTTTTTGTTTTTTAATAAGTAGAGGTATTTTTCCTCTGGCAGAACATTTTTGTCTTCCATTGTTTTTTTTTAAAGATTATTTATTTATTTAGTCATGAGAGAGAGAGAGAGAGACAGGCAGAGGCAGAGGGAGAAGCAGGCTCCCCACAGAGCAGGGAGATCCATGGGGGACTCGATCCTAGGACCCTAGGATCGTGACCCCAGCCAAAGGCAGTCAGTCAGTGGACTGAACCACTCAGGTGCCTTTCCATTGAGTTTGTTTAAAATTACAACTGGCACTGTTGACTTCTTGTGTCATAATGTGTCTTATAGTTTACAGATATAATCCATGAAATATTTCACCTTATAGGTACTAATGTTATATTAGTGATCATTGCAAAGATGTCTTTTGTAAATTAAATAAGCAGATGCTTCATATAATTAACTTAATGATTAGTTTTGATTTGCCAGTAATTATACTTAATGGTTTATGAACAGATACTTGTGGAGAGCTTTTAGTTTTAAACTTTGAGCCAAATACATTGGTCTTCTTCAGGAACCTTGTTCTGCAGTCTTGGGATATGGAAAGAAAATTGACAAGTCCATTAAAAAAGGCCTTTATTGGCTGCTACATATCATTGCAAGAGACTTTGATGCCTTAAATGAACGCATCCAAAGGGACACAACAGAACAGCGTGCTCTTGAAGAACAAGAGAAACGAGAAAGGGCTGAACGAGTGCGAAAATTACGAGAAGAGAGGCAAGTAGATTTATTTGTGCCACAGCACACGTGCAAAGTAAAGAACATCACAGCTTTATTAATAACTTTATAGTTTTATCTATTCAGTTTCCTCTTGTTGTATGAAGATACTAGGTAAAGTTTTTATTTCTGTGGATTTTTCTCTATACAAGTTTGGGTGGTAGGGTTCTAATTTTCGTAGTGGTGTTATAATAGTTAAATTTATTCCTTAGGTATTACTATACCAGAACTTGAAGATTTTTATCTCTTTTGGGTACTATTGGTGTAGTGGTTCTCAATCCATGGGGTGATTTTGCTTCTCAGAGGACATTTGGCAATGTTTCAAGATAGTTTTACTTGTCACATGGGGTAGCTGGAGTGCTACTGGCATCTTGTGGGTAGAGGCCAGGGATGCTGCTAATTATCTTGTGATACACAGGACCATACCCCACACAAAGAATTATTGGGCTCAGTACTTCAATAGATTGAGAACTCCTTCTTTAGTCTAAGCAAAGATAGAAGGTAAGCTGTTAGTGGATCTGTCAACTGAAGCAAAATCTGATCTTCTACACTAGTTTTGTCAGAAAGCAGATTAAATTGCAATATCTCAGTATTTTAAAATATGTTCCTTAAAATTATTTTAAAAATATAGTGCTTGAAAGCAAACTTTTAAATGGAATTTAGCAAACTCTGAATTTAAAAAAAAGATTATATAAATTCTACCATAAAATTATAATAATCTGAATGTGTAAGAAAGTACACAAATTTGATTAGAAGTTGAGTTTAGTGATTAATACCATGATTCATCTTTCTTTCTCCACTGGATTGTTATGAGGTAGGGGAAGGGAGCAATGAAAAGATCTCTCTCTTTCTCTCTTTCTTTCTCTCTCTCTCTCTCTCTCTCTCTCTCTCTCTCTCTATATATATATATATATATATTTTTTTTTTTTTTTAAGAGGGAGGGTATAGGGAGAAGCAGAGGGTGAGGGGTAGAGAATTCTAAGCAGGCTCCACACCCAGCACGGAGCTGGATGTGGGGCTGGATCTCACAACCTTGAGATCATGACCTGAGATGAAATCAAGAGTTAGAAACTTAACCAGCTGAGCTGTGCAGGTGCCCCAAAACAAAAAGATGTCTCTTTTTTTTTTTTAAGAAGGAGGGAGAGCACAGCATAAGCATGTGCACATATGCACATGAGGGTGGGGGAGGGTCAGAGAATGAGGAAGAGAGAATCCTAAGCAGGTTCTGTGCTCAGCGTGGAGCCCAATTCTATGTGGTGCTCAGTTTCTCAACCATAAGATCATGACCTGAGCTGAAGTCAAGCATCAGACACTTAACCGACTTAACTGGTGCCCCTAAAAATGAAAAGATTTTTGAGTGAGTTCCTGTAAGATACAAAGTTGTCTTCCATCTATCTAATTTTGGCCTCCCATGTGCTTTTTTTTTTTTTTTTTAAGATTTTATTTATTTATTTGACAGACAAGCAGGCAGAGAGGCAGGCAGGGAGAGAGGTGGGAGCAGGCTCCCCGCCAAGCAGAGAGCCCGACGTGGGCCGGAGCCCAGGACCCTGGGACCACGACCCCAGCCGAAGGCAGAGGCCTTAACCCACTGAGCCACCCATGTGCTTTTAATGTAGTTGTAGTTTGGTAGGCAGGAACCCACTAATTACCCTTGGTGATGCCTTTGTGAGATGCTTCCTTACACTGCTAAGGAAATCCTCTGATTACTGGTATTTTTCATTTAATTCAGAGAAAGGACTTAAATATTTCTAGAGATAACTCTCCATCCCCATGTGCTCAATAATATGAGCAGATCATTCATCTAGGTTTTTCTTGATACTAGTGGAGGTTTTAGTAAATGTAAGAATCTTTGGTTTTCTCTATCCTAGTGTATCATATTTTCGTGATACAAAGCTCAGTACAAGTCATTCACGGAAGTATACCTTTTATTTTCTGAAGACTTTTTTGCTTTTCCTCCATTAAGAATGCAAACAAAAAGAACCCCCCCCCCAAAAAAAGTGTTAGATAAATGAAGTCTAATGTTAGTCATTTTTTTCCTTAAGTTTTTACCTTTTCCATAAAGATAGTCTCGTTCATGTTATGGCAGGCTTTTCTGTTACCCATTCCCCTTTCCTCCTTTCACCTAGCCATGTAACTTGTGGTCTGAGCCCTGTCCCAATGAGCAAAGAGACTCTGTAATTAAAAGTAAATTGGCATTTAGAAAGGAATTACTTAAAAAAAAGACACAAAAAAACTCCCTTTTTATTTAATTAAATCCAATGGAATAGGTTCAGATATTTTTGAAAAACAGTAAAACATGCTGTTGTTGATACCTGAAAATAGTATCAGTACTAGATTACCTGAAATTGCATAGGAATAAATGAATAACATCAAGAGCAATTACTCTCTTGTAGGTATGTTCATTTACAGTGTGCTTTTACATACAGAGGGCTTTGTCTACACAACACTGTGAGGTAGATATTTTTATCCACATTTATAGGGAAGCTGAGGCTTAAAGATCCAGATAGAAGTCCAGGGTCACAGAGGTAATAAATCTAACTCTTGGCTTCCTGTGTTCAGAATGAATGGATATATCTTTCCGTAGTAGAACATAATTAATAAATGTCATAGTATTGAGCATTCATATTACCGTACTTACAGTGTAGTTACAGATCTACAGTACTTATTTTTCTGTCTTTAGCTACTTGTTTTAAAAAGTAAGTTATTCTTCATGTCTGGGGCAATGTTAACTATAAATAACAGTGATAGTAAGTGTTTCAGTAGTAACAATCTGGAAATACTTCTTTAATCTGAGTGATATCGGGTAATTTAGTTGTAAAGTTTCTCTACTTTTACACAGCAGTGATTGTTATCCACCTCATTTGTGACATGTAGCTTGACACAGCCCTGAAGAAGGGTGTTAACTAGAGAACTGATTTATTTGTTAACATCAATGAAGAGGCTGGCATTTGTTTGGGAGGGTAATTGAGAAATTGATTATATAGAGTATATAGACTGACATTAAGAAATCAGTCAAAGAGAATGTTATTTTGGTCAGTATTTCTTTTTTTTTTTTTTTTTTTAATTCAAAGGATCAACTATGGATTATTACCCAGCCATAAAACATAATGAGATCTTGCATTTGCAACAGCATGAATGGACCTAGAAGATATTATGCTAAGTGAAATAAGTCAGACAGAGAAAAACAAATATCATATGATATCACTTACATGTGTACTTTAAAAACAAACAAAAAACAAAGCAGAAACAGACCCATAAGCACAGAGAACAAACCATGGTTGTAGGGAGAAGGAGAGGTGGACAGGCAGAATGGGTGAAGGGAAGTGGGAGGTATAGGCTTCCATTTATGGAATGAATAAGGCATGGAATGAAAAGTATAGCAGAGAATATTGTAATAGTGTATGGTGACAGTAGCTACACTTGTGAGCATAGCATTATTTATAGACTTGTCGAATCACTATGTTGTACTTCTGAAACTAATGTAACATTGTGTGTCAACTGTACTTCAAATAAAAAGTTCAAATGATAATCTTTACATGGGGCTAAGAGGTCTATTATCTGCATTAGGATTTCAGAAAGTCTCTCAGTAATTCAAAACCGTCTCCAAATGTTTAACTTACTCAATTTAATAGCCTTAAACCTATTGCAAGTGTTCTTAAGCATGGTTCAGCATTTTCTCATAAGGAATTCCAAATTTTTCCCTCAAACAATAGAGAACAAAGAGAGCGAGAGCAGGCGGAACTGAATGGAACCAGCAGCCTAGCTGAGTTGGACCCTGAACCAATTATTGTTAATCCTTTCCAGCCAATAGCATCTGTCATCCTTGAGGTATGGATGGTGGCAAATGTAATTTTTATAACTTAAGCTATGAAGTTGGAAGTTGAGAAAGGAGGTGGGAGAAGTGTTTTACCAGAGATAATTTCTAAAAGAAATTAAATGGATTAATTTTTCTCCTTCTTAAAGTTTGCTTTTTGATCTAATATAAAAAGGAAAGCTGACTTCTGAATTAACTGAGAATGAAAATGAAGATTGAATGTAGAAACTGTCATAGTTACTGTCCTGATAAATCTTTTTTTGTCACTTATTTCATATGATAGTAATGTATTTACTCTTATTTACATTGTCTTTTTCCCTGTGTTGCTGTTACTGTCCCTTTAAAGTACTATTTAAATGCTTATGATGCATTTTAGAGTATGTAAATGATTTCCTAATTATTTTCCCAGGATACGTCAGAATATTTGAAACTATATTTAAGTTCTTCTATATACAAATATCATTTATTTTAATTTTAATTGTCAGAAGTTTTACCAAAATTAATTTTTAGACTTTAATTAGGAAGAAGTTACGGGACTGTGTGTGTGTGACTGTATATCTCTATCTTCATTTTCATTTTCTGCTGGTGTCCAGAGTTCATATTGGCCCTTGCTTTAATTACCCTCAGCAGCCATGCCTCCTTAGAGGCAGAGCTTCCTAAATCTCCATTCACTTAGAGCTTAATGTGGCAGCTGGCTTGGTGGTCCCACCTGTATATTCTCCATTCCTCTTCCCCTGTCACTGCCTCCTTCCACACAGGTGCTCATCTGGAAAGGTGGATGATTGTTTCTTCCTTGGGGCTGCTGCTGAGGAGGGAGGCAGCTCCACAGGTAAGAAGATGATTGGATAGTTTTGGTATTGCTTTATTTTGCAGAATAATTGGTAATATGAGATAGTTTGTCTTAAATTGCTTAGATAACAGAAGGTTAATTGTATTTAATCTTTCTATTAACCCCACTACATTTACCTTAAGTATACGCTTTTCTAAGTACATTAATGGTGTCTTAATAACTTGAACTATTGATTTATTTCTTTCCTATTACTATGGTTGTCAAGTTTTGTTGTATGTTCTTTAAAAAATGTTGATAGAGAGGAAGGAAATCAAGTTTGACTTTTCACTTTGAAACATGCATTTTCTCTATATTTGTAATAAAGCTCACCTTTACATGATGACTGATTATTTTATAGTATCATGGTTATAAATTACTTAGATGGCCTAAGTGCTTCTACCAACGTTGTATATTTGATGATATGAAGATGTGAACAGTAATGGTGTATAGTATAGTATACCCTAAATTCAAAGTCCCTGAACCTAATTTGTGGCATGCAGAAAGTACAGACAGTTATTAAGCTTTTAAACTATGTTAATTTTAAGAATATGAGCAGTAAAGAAATTAAATAAATGAAAACAAATTACCTAAAGTCTTCTTTTCACTTAGCAAATTTTCTTTTTTTTCCATAAAACTTCTCCTTTAAAATGTTTGCATTTTAGAGAAACTTTACATTCCTTTGATTTTTACCACAGGTAATAAAAATGGTGAGGTATTGTTTCCAAAACAGACAGACCAATGAAACCCAATTATGCTTGAGCACTTAGTATAAGATAAAGGTGACATTTCAAATCTGAGAAAAACGGGAGTTAGAATAATGAACAATTATTTGGAAAAAAGTAAAATTAATGAACAGTGTGTACCAAATTCAACACTAGAAGACTTAAGTGTGTAAAAAAATGAATTAAAAGTATTAGCACATAATATAGTTGAACATTTGTATATAGTTGGAGAACTTTTTTTGTGTGTGTGTTATGTTAGTCACCATACAGTACATCACTAGTTTTTGATGTAGTGTTGCAAAATTCATTGTTTACATATAACACCCAGTGCTCCATGCAATACATGCCCTCCTTAATACTCACCACCAGGCTTACCCATCCCCCCCATTCCCCTTCCCTTCAAAACCCTTAGTTTGTTTCTCAGAGTCTACAGTCTCTCATGGTTGACAGTCAAGCCACAAATCATGAGATGAAAAACAGATCAGTCTTATTATATCAATTTTTAAACATCTGTTCTGTGAAGTTAAAGACAAAGAACAAACCTTAATGAGAAATATTTGATACATGTAAGACAAAAAAAGAACTTTTAAAAATTCCGCTGAAAATAATGAGAATCTAATAGAAAAAAAGGTTTTGAGTTACCATGGATATTTCCCTACAGAAAAAATAAAAATGACAATAAAGTTACTTAACAGTTCATCTTCACTAGCAATAAAAAATAAATTGAATTAAACTAACACTGAGGTAAAAATACATATATATTAGTTTGGCAGACATGTAAAGGACGATGATGATAATATAGGCATTGGAAAAGATATGGGGAAATGTCTCTCCTAACACTGCCTGGAGTGTAACTTGACTTTAACTTTTCTGAAGGGCAGTGTGTTACCCAATACTTACTGATCCAATAGTTCCAGTATTAGGAATTTATTCTAAAAAACCAATTCAATAATTGTATTTCTTAGAATGAAAAATTGAAAATAATTTGTCTCTTCATTAGGAGTTGGTAAAGTAAGTTATGCTATAACCATTCAAAATGGTAATATAATTGATGAAAGTAGTAATGGCTAATGCATATAGCATTATATAACACATACAGCTAACACTTTACTGTGGGTCAGGTACTATTCTAAGCACTTCGTGTACTCATTGACAAGGAAATAATATATATTCTTAAGTAAAAAATTCAAATCTCTTGTTTAAAAAATAAATGCATAAATATGTATATAAAGAGAGACATTCAGTCACATTTATGCATGTTTGTGGGTGGTATATGTCTCTATGTGTGTGGGTAGGAAAAGAAAAACACCTCTTAGTGATTGTGCGCCAAACAGATCATTTCTTAATTGTGGAATTACTGGTAATATTTGTTTCTTTGTTTTCTTTCTTTATAATATCTGTATTTTATGAAATTTTACCAATTACCAATTAGTATGCTTTAGTGATATATTCAACAAATAGTTTTTGAATAGAAGTATCACAGTACCCTGAAGTTACAGAATGCTTTTGGATTATAAGATTTCTTCCTTAAAACTATCTTAGATAACTGTAATATTAAAAATGATATATTTCATTTTTGTTAGAATGAAAGAAAACTTGAAAAAGAAAAAAAGAGACAAAATATGGAGAAAGACAGTGATGGCAGCCCCCTGAATCATAAAGTGGAGCATGAGCAAATAGAGACACAGAGCCAGATGAGTGACAGTAGCCAAAAAAACAATGAGCTTGGAATAATAGAAAATTATAAGGAGGCATTAACACAGCAGTTGGAGAATGAAGATGAGACAGACCAGCGGTCATCAGAATCAGGTGATAAATCTAGTTATTAAAAAATATATATATTTATGCATATACACACACACACAAGACTTAACAGTACATGTCTCATTTGTCATGATTATTTTCACAGAAAATGTACTGTTATATTTTTTGTCTCTAATTGCAGTATTTGTTGTGGTTTTCTCAAGGTTTTGAGTTTCTCGTTAGTGAATTTGCTGGCTTTTGTTTTTATTCATAATGCCTTAAAATGTAGTCCTTTGTAATTTAAATGAATTTCAAAAGAAAATTCTGTTTCCAGTTTTATTTCATGAACTTGGAATATAGCATAGTCCCAGGAGTCCTTGGAATGTATTTAACCTTGAAGATGCTTTGATGGGTTGTTTTTTTTTTTTTTTTTAGTTTTATTTTAAACTTCATAATACTACAATCAGCATAATTTCTTTTATGGACTTGCTATTTTTGCAGAATGCAGACATACTCAGTGGAACATTTTTAAAGTCAATAGCCATTTTCCTCTTATTTTAATATACAAAATCTTCAATTCATAATTGCTTTTCTTTCTCTAAGTGGCTATGTGATTTAACAGGAATTCCTGCCTTTGGTATCATAGAGAGAATCAGACCACTGGAGATAGAACCAGGGTATTTGTTACATTACACTATATTGTTTTGAATCTTAATTTCCTCATCTCTAAAAGGGAGATTTAGCATCTTTTTTTTTTTTTTTTCCACAGGGTTTTAAGGTTACTTAAAGTAAAAATAACCCTACAGTGTTTCTAGGGCAGAGCCTGACATATGACCCAATGATCATTACTTCCTTATGACTTCTACTTACCAGTGTAGTTTCATTATATATAAGAATTTTTGTACAATATCAGGAAGGTTATGAAAATAAGATCATAATCCCTAAGGTTCAGATTAGCTAATGGATATTTTGCTGTATAAAAAAGATTAGATTTGAAAGTTATACTTTTTATAAGTTGGGAAGGTAGGACAGCCATATTCTTACCTATGTAGTTCTGTTAACAGAGTTAAACAGAAAGTAGATTTAAAGTGGCCTCTCAATATATTGAAAGAACTTGTGAACACTAATACTCTTTGTTAAAGAGCGGAAGATTTGGCAGATTATTTGAAAGTATAGCATATGAAGATTTAAGATAGTCAATCATATAACTATAGTAATATATTTTATGCTATAGAATATAGCTTCAGATTTATTATTTAATGCAGGATTATGTTATTTAACATAACAATCTTAGGGTATGTTATTCCCATTATTTTGAATAGGAAATCAGGGACTTGGAGAGATTGAGTTACTTGGTTAAGATCATATATCTTATCTGTGGCTGGGCTGAGAGCCTGCTTCATACCATCTGCCCATTATCCTGTGCTTTTTCATGACCCTGAACTATTCCCATCTTGAAATACTCCATGGTTCTAGACTCTTGCTTTTTTCTCAGCTGTTAAGTTTAGGGTTTAATTGTAAAATGATGTCTTTGTTTTTCTCTGGAGTAAATGTCTCAAATGACACAAGTAATTTATTTAGAAAAATAATGTGTTTCTAAACATGTTTATATTTCTCACTGCTTTGTAGATTTCATAGATGTTGGCTATTTCTCATATAACAGATAATTCACATTTTACTAAATGTATTACATATATGTAAATTAAGCAGCTGGGATTGTCAATTAAAATATTTCAGTAATTTTGGTGTTTGGTTCTTTAACTATTATGCCTTACCAGTTTTCATTGTTAAAGTTTACATGTTAATGATATAAATGTCCTTAAATTGTTTATAAGTACTGAAATGAGAATCTGTAGTTATTTTTTAGAAAGAACACAGATTCAATTCTGCAATTTCTAATAATGTGATTTTGCATAACTTATCTGGGGTTATTTCAATAGGTAACATATTTAAATTTGATTGAGGTCTTTTTTCACATTTCAAAGAATTATTTTTGGACTGTTTATACCTGGAATCCATTCCATATATTCTATTGAGAGAAATCAACATCTTCTCCTTTCTCTGGGCTATTCTGAGTTTCATGAACCTCCCAGCAATTAGACAATTATATTTACTTGATATGACATTTGGAAAAAATGTAAGTTACTTTTGGGAACAGTGAACTTTTTTTGTATTCTAATAACTTCTCATAAAACTTAAAGTACAGGCTTTTTGCTGTTTGTATCATATTCATTAATTATTCAATAAGTAATCATTAAAAAAATTTACTTTTAGTAAAGGCAGATTTACATTTCATTACTGGTAATAAGTTCCAAAGTTGAAGATGTAGTTTTCTAATAATGATAGTGTGAATGTTCTAGTTCCATTCTTTTACTTATAGAAGTTTATGTTTTCTCAGAGGCATATAGTTCCATGTTTATATTCTTTTAGATAACAGTAAAAAGAAAACTAAGAAACTAAGAATAAAAAGGAGTCACCGTGTAGAACCTGTTAATACAGATGACTCTGCTCCTAAGAGTCCAACACCACCCCCACCTCCTCCTCCTGGTGAGTAAATTGATATTGATACTAAATTTAGGAATACTGCTTTAAACAGTAAGAAAAAAATAAAGAAATTTTGTGATTTTATTCAATATGTTTACTATTTTGTGAATTTATGAAAAAGGAAGTTCTGTGTTACTTTGTTCAAAATTTATTGTAAGTATATATTTTCTTTTTTTAATTAGAAAGAAGTGTTTTCTAAAAGTAAAAATAGTATGTAAAATTAATAAGAACACTTTACCCAACTACTTCCTAGAATGGATTCAAGTCCTACTTGAAATATCAGTACCGAGATTGCTAAAAGGAATTTAAATCTAATGAATGGATGGCTAATAGAGGTTTTTAAAAAGTTAGATCTTTCATGCTGAAAGTTGTCATTTGAAAGCAAGATGTGTGAATTTTTCCAATATATTTCCAACATACGTACTGACCTTCTAAATTGTCATGAGGATTAAAAGGAATATTGCATGTAAAACACTGGTATGTGCTAACTGTGTGGTGATTGTGAGAAATTTCTCAGTACTAGGCACAGTACCTCACATACCGTAGGTGCTCAATAAATGTCTAAATGCATATGTTTATAGTGTCCTTTTAACCCTGTTAGAAGTTTAGGTGGTAACATTTTCCTTTGGGAATTATTTTAAGACTCATTTCTAGTATTTCATTTATTAGTAAACATTTGTTTTAGCCTTTGCTAGGGATTGGAATAGTAGCCTACGGTAATTTTTGATGGTGGTGAAGATGCTTATATTTTTGACTAAAGATAAGTAAAAACTTAAAGCAGATGTTACCAGCCTATAATTACACTTCTAAGTAAAAACTATTTCAAATAACTTTGTGGTTATTCCATACTGTGTCATTCAATATACATATATGACTTGACATTGAATATTATATACATTCCTGTCAAGGGAGGGATCCTCTCAACAGACCTAAAGAGACATTGTTTAACAGTGTTTTAAAATCTTTTTCTTTTTCCTTAGTTGGCTGGGGAACCCCCAAAGTCACTAGACTTCCAAAACTTGAGCTTCTTGGTGAAACACGTCATAATGGTAATGCAAAAGGATCAGTTTTCAAGTATACGTATTACATCCACTTTTCTTTACCTCATTACTTCAACAAATTTTTATTTTTGGAAGGCTTTCAAATTCACAACCATCCTTTTTCATTATACTTCACTTTTTTCATTTTATTTATTTTTTTTATTCTTTAGTGCCTTTTGCCTCCATATAATTTGTTTACCTTGGAATACAGATGTAAAAATAATCATAGTTCATGTTTATCCACTATATGTTTATGTAAAGTGGTATGAAAAGTGAACAGTTACAAAGAAACTTAAATTAAATATGAGACATGCAATTATACATAGTGTTAAAAACAGCATTGTCCTATATGTGCTCAGTATACTCTGTGATAATGCCACATTAATGGTTCTTTCTCTGTTTCTAATAAGACCCAGCTGCTGAATATTAAAGTCAAGTAAAGATCAACACAATTTGTAAAGTCAGAGACTAAATCAACAAACCAAATAAAGTTCAGCTAAATTGAAAGTTACTAAAGGCTTATAGACTCAAGAAAACAATTTTCTTTGGATTAAATTAATATAAGGTGTAATCTCGTGAATGTATGGCATTAGAACTCCATAACTGGAAAACTAGAGAAGGAACAGTTGGGTATAGAGAACTGCCTGATATAGCAGATTGAAGTTCTGATTTCAAACCATCAGCTCAGGCTCTTTCAATAAAATGTTTCTAGAATGCAAAAGGGTAATTATGTGTATCGTATCTCAGTAAAGTTCTCCATCAAGAATACCAGTTCCCTTTTTGATGGCTCTGTTTACCTACCTCTAGAGCTTGGATACCTAAGGAGATCCTTTTACCAGGAAAGAAAGTTAGAAGTTTAACGTTTACAAAAGCATTATCATGTAACTTGAAATTATGTCAAACTTTATAAAATATTTTTATTCAAAAAGTACATACATATTCTTTTTCAGAATACTTTAGGTCTGTAATGCAATACATCTTTCATAATCATTAGTGAAAATGAAAGGATTTTTTTCATTTCTAAATACAGAAAAGTTTGTTCTTAGACTGTATCAGAATTATAATGAAGTCACATCTGTGGTTGAATATACATCATGTTTTTATTGACTGTAACATGTTAGTTCATGTTTAATGATACTCACATTGTGTATGTTAGCACACATTATCAGTTTGAATATTCCCTGTTATTAAAAATTAGGTAAGGTTAATATATATGTAAGTATATGTACACATATATAGAAAAATACTAATTTCTCATAGGGCAGACGTTTTTTCTCTTACTGAATTTTAGGTATCCAAAAAGCAACGTTTTTGTATTTGATACCACCTAAGATATTGGTGATACCAAGATGAGTAAGACATAAATTCTGTATTTCTTTAGATCCTGATCTAATAGAAAAGAGAATACTTGAGCTTACTGTAGTATATGTGACAATTCGTAGTATACAGTAATAAGTTCTGTGGTGTGGAATTGGAGTACTGCATACAAACTTCATGGACAGTTAGTCAAAGTGGTATACAACTGGGTCTTCGAAGAAGGAGATGTCAGTAAGCAGAAGAAACAGACTATTCAAAGGTAGAGGGTTGGGAAAGAGTTGCTTATTTGAAAAATAATGTTTCTTGTGATTGGAGCTTAGATTCACATAGGTAGGGTGAGTAAGAAAGAGGACATTTGAAGTTAGAGAGTTTTGAAACTGGAATTATGGCTTAGTCAGATTGTGAACCTCATATGTATACATTAAGATGTCTGGACTTGTTATAATTTTCCAAGAGACACTATACATTTTTGAGCAGGGAAGTAATGTTACTAGAGGTGTTATTGAGGAAAATAACTTTTGTCACAGTGAAAAGTACAGACTTGCTGGTGGCCACACTTGAGGTAAGGATCCCATCTATGTAGGCTATTCTAGTAGTCACAATGAGAAGTGAGCAATGGAAATTGGAATGGAGAGTAAAAAATGTATGCAGGAAGTACCTTAACAATTATAGTAAATAATATTTGATGGATGAATGTATGGGCCAAGGGAAAGAGGAATAGAGGATTGTTTACTCAAGCAGCTTGAAGGTTGGTTCTGTCTCTAAGATTGAAAATACTTGAGGAAGGAAACCTGCTTTGGAGGTGTCTATAGGCTTATCTATTTGGAAATGTCTCTTGGCCAATACAAGTAAGATTCTAGAGATTAGGAGGAAAGAAGGGACTCAGGTGAGTGGAAGGTTTACAGATTTATTTATTTATTCTTTTTTGTCGCCATCTCACAATAGGAGTTCTTTGCCCGTAATAAATTCTCTGTAATCTTTACTGAATGAATTCAGGAGGGGATGTTAGTTTCTTGTTTCTGAAGGAAATTTTGTAGAATGAGGAGAAAAGAAGTGATGGTAGCATTCAGGGTGAACATATTTAAGGGCAAGTGGAAAAATGTCAAAAATAGGTTGAGAAGGTTGTTTTTTGTTTGTGCTCACTTTCCTGTGTTTGTTTTTAAATTAGAATTTCTGAGAAAGAGTTGTAATAGATTAGTTAAGTTTAAGATCACCATATCCTAATATTTTAGTCAGTTTTCAGTATATATCAGTAAATGTAGCTTCCCAGAGAAGAAAACACTATAACTTCACAAGTTTTACAATATTTTTGTTTTCTTCCCATAAATTTTAAGTCAAAGTATACCTAACCTGGATTTAAAAAAAAAAAAAAAGTACAGTCAACTCTGCTTTCATTAATGGGGAAGAAAGCAGGTATAATTAAAAATTCTAATAAAAAACCTTAAATTTATTTTTAGAGTTTTTCATGGGATCTTCATTGGAGATGCTGATAGCCGCCAATTTTATAATTGCATCCTCCTCTTTTCTCTAATTTTGTACACATTTCTTTGCATTTGTTGGAAGGCAAGCAAACAACAGATACATAATGAACTAGGGTACTAATTGAAAGTTAACTGCAAATGGCTTAGCACTTAAAATTTACTGGGATAAAAACAATTTTTTATAGTCATACTGAGAATTTTTAAAGCAGATTCATACCTTTTCTTTGCTAATAGACATTTGTTTTGATAGCAGTTTGATTTTACTTTTCTAATTATTTTCTGTAATGCTTGTTCAGTATAACAGGTAAGACATGCATGGAGAAAGGAGACTCAAAAAGGGAATATGTTTACTATATAAACACCCTCAACCCGTACTTCATTAACATGTTGTATGTTATACATTATGAGAAATAGATCAAGGATTCTGTTAGCTAGAAATACCAAATGCACTAAACAAAAGAATATTTCTAATCTTTAAATGTGAATGAAGATAAAATTTTGTATGCAGTTTTACTACCCTTCAATTTGGTATTTAAAAAGTTTGAAGCTCTTTGTAAAAATGTATGTTAACAATTAAGTTGATTTATTATCAGTTAGTGCCCACTTATCATCAGTTGGGTACTAATATCCACTTATATCCCCTACAGTTAAGACAATAAGAAACATCCTTTGTATAGAATGATTTTATTTTCTGGCAAAGAAATAATACAGAATCCTTACCTCAAAAATAAAATAACTTCTTGGGAGGGAGAAGGTAATTCTTGCCGTGTGTATGTGATTTCTCTTTTTAGGGGTACACTTTTAAATTCTAAAAGTATAACATATTAGGAAGTATACTCACCTTGGGTTAATTTTGAGTTCTGTTATGTATTAAAATTCTCATTAAGTTTGATATTAAGAAATTAGAAAAGTCATACTTAAGATTTATCAAAATTAATTGTTTTAATTTAAGTTATAACAACAATATAGCAATAATATTAACTGTACACTCTGTGTTCCTGGCATATTGCTAAGCACTTAAGGTACATTAATTCATTTTAATTCTTCTAAAAGCCTTATAAGATGGGCAGGGATATCTCCATTTTATGCAGGAGGAACTTATACTCCAAGGTCACACAGCTGCTAAGTAGGAGTATCAAGATTTGAATGTAGGTCTGTCCAGCTTTGAAATCCATACCTTTAATTCATTTTGTTGCACTATTACATCAAGACTTATGAGGGCATCCTTGTAGCTTACTAGTTGCTTGGAATTTATAGTTGCTTGAAAACCCATTTTCTCCTAATATTTCTCTATATTTAAAGTAGTTTTCTTGTAGACAGCCTATTGTTGGATCATATTTTTTTATCTGCTCTGACAGTCTCTATCTTTTAATTGTTGCAGTTGTACCATTGACTTTCAACATGATTATTGGTATAGTTGGATATCTATATCTATATCTAGCATGTCCATTACTGTTTTCTATTTGTTGCCCTCTTTGTTCATTCCTATTTTTGTCTTCCACTCTTTTTCTCCCTTGGTGGCCTTTTTTAAAAAAAAGATTTATTTATTTTAGAGAGCGAAAAGAGAGGGAGTGGGGTGGGAAGAGGGGCAGAGGAGAGAGAGAATCTCAGGCAGACTCCTTGCTATGGCAGAGCCTGTCTCAGGGCTCCATCCCACAACCCTGAGATCATGGCCTGAGCTGAAACCAAGAGTAGGACACTTAACCAACTGTGCCACCAAGGTGCCCCTGCTTTTTGTGGGTTTAATTGAGCACTTTATATGATTCCATTTTCTCTCCTTTCTTAGTATATCAGTTAAACTAATTTTTTTTTTTTTTTTTTTTGCTTTTTTTTAGTGGCTACTCTAGAGTTTGCAGTATACATTTACCTTACTCCGAGTTCACTTTCAGACAACACTATAGATTTATGGGTAGTGCAAGGACCTAAAATAATCAAATAATCCTAATTCCTTTCTCTGTGTTCTTTGTGTCATTGCTGTCATTCATTTAACTTAATATATAAGCGTGTATAAGTGAATATATGTATATATACCTACATTCATAAGATATATACTTACATATACATAATCAAAATACATTGTTACTGTTAGTATTTTTAACCAATTTTTATCTTTTTGATCAATTAAGAAGAAAAATGTTTTCATTTTGCTTATTTCTTCTTCGATACTTTTTCTTTCTTTATGTACATCTGAATTTCTGACCTATATTTTGTTCTCTCTAAAGAACTTATTTTAGCATTCCTTGCAAGGCAAGTCACTCACAATAAATTACCTCAATTTGTGTTTGTCTGAAAAAGTGTATTTTTCCTTTACTTTTGAAGGACAATTTTGCAAGGTATAGAATTCTAGATTGGTGTTTTGTTTTGTTTTGTTTTTTTCTCTAAACAGTTTAAATATTTCACTTTACTTTCTTCTTGCTTGCATGGTGTCTGAGGAAAAGCTGCATGTAATTCTTAGCTTTGAGCCTCTGTTGAAAAGGTGTTTTTCCCTCTCTGGCTTCTTTCAGGATTTTCCTTTTCTTTGGTTTTCTGTAGATTGAAAATGATATGCCCAGATATGCATTTATCCTGCATAGTGGTCTCTAGACACCTTGATCTGTGCCTTGATGTCGGCATTAATTTAGGGGAAATTCTTAGTTATTATTGATTCAAATATTGCTTCTATTCTTTTTCTCTTTCTTCTTCTGGTATTTGTGTTACAAATAAGGTATGACTTTTGTACTTGTCCCACAGTCCTTGGATATTCTTTTCTGGTTTTTTTTCCCAGTCTTTGTTCTCTTTGCTTTTTAGTTCGTGAGGATTTTATTGATCTACTCTCAAGCTCAGAGGTTCTTTCCTCAGTCACGTCCTGTGTACTAATAAGCCTATCAAAGGCATTCTTCATTTCTGTAACAGTGATTTTTTTTTTTAATCTTTAGCATTTTGTTGTTGTTATTGTTCTTTCTTTGGATTTCCATCTCTCTGCTTACATTGCCATGTGTTCTTGCATGCTGTCCACTTTATCCACTAAAGCCCTTAGCTTATTAGTCATAGTTATTTTAAATTCCTGGCCTGACAATTCCAATATTCTTGCCATGTCTTGTTCTGATGATTGATCTGTCTCTTCAGATTTTGGGTTTTTTGCCCTTTTTGGAATGCCTTGTTTTTGTTGTTTTGTTTTGTTTTTGTCTGACATGGTGTATCAGGTGAAAGGAACTTTCTGAAGTTACTGAATTACTGAAATTGGCTTTCAGTAATATGGTGGTGATGTGTGATGGAAAGAGAAGTGTTCTATATTTCTATGATTAGATCTCAGTCTTTTAGTGATCCAGTCTCTCTGGACTCTGAATGTCACAAGAATTTCTCAGTTTTTTCTTCCCCATTAGGTAGACAAAATGGGTAGTGCCAGCTGGAATTGGTGATCTTCTTCCCCAGGTCAGTTAGGGTTTGATGATACTGCAGTAGGTTAGGCTCTAGTTAACTAGTTTTCCCTGAGGGCAGGCCTTGTGCCCCAAAACAGAGTGTTCTGGGGTATTTCAAAATGGTTTCTTTTTTTCCTCGCCTGCCAGAAGTGGGAGGGGATTTTTCTTCAATATTTATTGTGGGAATTTGTTCAAGTTCCTGGAGACAAATTTCACAATATCACAGGAATCCTCATATGACTTAGTCTCCTTGGAGTTTTTAACTCTGAGATTTGTTCCTACTAAGCCTCCAGCAATTCATCAGAATTCAGGTTTTCCTAGCTGGGCAGTTTTCCTTCCTTTGGCAGATTCCATTCATGAATATGTGCTCTGGTAAACTGAAACTCCCTATATTTGCCTGTCTGTCTCCATTATTGGGACAGTGGTTTGTCTTGTGATCTCCTCCCCTCTTATGGAAACGAGATGAGTTGTTGATATTGTAGTCTGTTCAGCTTTTTACTTCTTGTTAGGATGGAGTGGTGACTTCCAATCTCTGTAAATGCTGTTATGACTTTGTTAAATTAACATTTGTTAAGTAGGGCCCCTGGATGTTAGATGGTAAGTCTTGGTTCAAAAAGGCCACAGGAGAAATTGAGACAGGAGAAATTTATTACTCACAGGTCCTGGAGGAAGTATATGGCATACCTTGAGGTTTCCATGGGAGAGACCAAGGCAGGGTGCAGGCAGAGAGAGATGCAAGAGCTGGGCCATATGCTAACGCCAGATTGGTGAATTCAAAACAAAACAAAAAAAATGTGGTTTTGTAACCTCCATCAGGGTCTTACCTAACAGAAGGCTCTGGCAGGTGAGGGACACTGTTGATCACAAAGGGCACTGGGTAAGTTATATCAGGAACTTACATTTACTTGTGACTTTGCAGGCTGTTTTTTAGGGTTTGTGCTCATTTAGGGCTAGTTGGCCAAACTCTCAATATATCTGAAACTGGAAACAGGACTCTAATACATTTTCAATATATTTATTTCTAATGATCCTAAAAATCTATGTTTCTAGAATAATTTTAAGGTAATAGGCTAGAAAATAATTACTTACTAAAGGTTTACATGCTATTAACTCTAAGCCAATTAAGATAACAATTAAGGGACAGGAGCTTATTAGAAAATGTAAAATAAGACTTTCTTTGTATCATATATGCCTTAAATCACTGAATTATAGTGAAGCATCATTGTAAAATATTACTACTTACCAGAAAACTAAGATAATTAATTCTTTTTGCAAAATACCTATAAGTAATAACCATTGGATGAGAATATGGATGGTACAAATACTGACTTATCAGGGCCTTGGCAACAGCTTCCATAGATTTTTGAGTACTTATTTGTTTTACACTAATATGAACATGTAATTGGACCTTAAAACAATATATATATATATTAGATAAAGCTTTTTATTAAATCAAGTAGAAATTAATTTATAATCTAGAGATAGGAATTTGTACTAGTGGTTGAATTTATCAAGTTTTCTTGGATTTTGATTTTTTTTGGTCTATTCTCCTCATCCATTATTCTACCCATCAAGTGAGAGCACCTTACTTTTTTAAAGGTGTTGGTTGGAAAATAATGAATTGTGTCAAAAATTCTGATTTACGTACTGTTTTTTGGTATCCCTTCTTTATGTAGATTTCTATGGAAAGCCACTGCCTCCACTGGCTGTGCGACAGAGACCTAACAGTGATGCTCATGATGTGATTTCATAGCCAAGTCACATGGATGCACTAAATACAGGCAAGATCAACTAGAGGACCTTCTTTCTCAAAGAAGAAAAGCCCTAAACATTCATGACTAGGGCAAGATAACCATAGCAATTTCAGTAAGGAGTCGGATAGCCAAAGACCTGACTGATCTGACAATTATCCATGTTATTCATGGTTTTTTTAAAAAAAAAAAAGGAAGCAAAATGATCAGTGATGGGATGAGCATTTGAATCAAGTTAGCAGGAGTTATTGTTGACTCTGGATTTTACAGTCCCACTCATGGGCATATTCCTGACGGAAAACATTTTCAGAAAAAGAGCCAATGGACTCTGCACACTTTCTTTACTATTTGTTTAATAGTCTTTGTTACTGTACCTTACACGTGTTTTTGTAAAATACATGTGCATGGAAGGGGAATCTTGGGAATTTATAACCTAAGTTTTTAACTTTTTATATTTTTCTAAAACTTACAAGAATTTTAATTACTATGATATTGACTGCACTTTTGTATAGATGGTTTGTTTAATGGAAATGGAGTTGATTTACTTGACAAACATGAACTATACAAACAGGACATATTTATATGGTTTTAGGTATGTTTTATAATAGTATTGTTCTTGGAATGTACATCCTAATTTTACCTAATTTTAAAATAATACCTTTTAAAACTAGATTCTTAGATCTTTATTCTTCCAAATTATGTTATCTGAAAATACTACCCAAGGAAGGTTCATTTTGTTGTTTTTTGCTTTTTTTTTTTTGGTGATGATTGCAATAAATGAAAGAGACTTGAAATACTTTCTTGATCTAAATGCTCTTTAATAAAAATGTTATGTGAGATATTACTAAAATTTTCAATGAACACCTCTTTTATGGTATAGACTTTTTCAGATCATGGTGCTCGTTGTCATTCCCTCATTTTGTCAGAAGCTGCAGTAGCTCTTTTATTCTAATTCTTTTGTGCCTTGAAAATAAAGGCAAAAAGACTGAAAAAGACACTGTGGATACAAACACTTGGTTTTATAACTAGGAAATGCTTGAGTACTAAATCAATAAGAATAAAAAAGTTGGTTTAAAATTATTTTTATGAAGAAAGAATTCCAAAATTATTTCTCAATTTAAAATAATAGCACTTCCCTTGCACTAAAGAATGGCATCTATAGGATTCTCTATTTAAGCAAACTTTTAGAAATATATTTTGAGTATTAGATCATAATTTGCATTTAATTAAAAGTAAAAACATTTATATCAAGGTGAAAATGTTATAAACAACATGAATCCTATCACCTTGTTAAAATTGTATGTTTGGTTAACTTGTACTGACAACAGACATATACTGTACCTAACAGTAACAAGAGTAAGTACGTCTAAAGCAGTTTAATATGATTATTTTACTTTGGAGCATCACATTTAGTCACATTTTTTAAGTCCCTGAACTTTCATTAGTTGGGTCACTGATTACTCTAGTCAGCATCGTAATGCAGCCTTTTGAAGTTTTGTGCATAGGACACCAGGCACACTGAGTAAAAAACATTGTGCTTCAGATATAAAATTCATAACAGCCTAAATTTGTTAGGTGGCCGAAATGTAAGCAAAAGCAACACAAGAAGACAAAATGTAAATTTTGAGCTGGATTTTAGAGTAAAACTTATTTGTATATCTTTTTGGTTCCTGTTTGTAACATTTACATTTATTCATTTTTCTAAACACTAAACTTATACTTTTGTCATCCTTTTAATTTTCATCTAGTTTGAGAGTAAATAGAAGTTTAAACATATTTTGTTTCCTGTAAGTGATAACTGTAGTGTGCAATAATACTGAGTTCATTTATTAAAAATAAATAAAAATGATTTTGGAAATTAAATATATGATACAGTGAAATAAATATTTTATATATCTCTCAAAAGTTAATTTGTATTCCTAAAGCATTCTAAAGATATTTTGAAAGAAGTTTTGTAAATCCATGTTGCTTTTAACAAGTAAATGCCTATTTTGTTATATGCTGCATTTTTATTCTTAATCATCACAGATTATGACATTTTCACACAATAAAAATAATTTATATCAGTATGCAGTTTTGCTTTTCATTTGATAAATTTAAGTGATTTCTTTTTGGTAAGAAAATAGGAAAGGAATTTTCAGGTATGACTGTTGGAAGAAATTTTAAGTCGATAGATTAAAATAATGACTTTATTTTACATGAAACCTTTTTTCTCTGTGTAAGTTTTCATATATATAGAAAGGAATACTGTCATTTTAAAGGCAACTATAAATATCATATCACCTCATGATCTTAGATGATGCAATGTCTGTCTTTCCTTAAAATTACTTACCCACAGATATATGTTTTTACTTATTTAAAAGATAATTGTATATGCCCAAAAGGCATATATAACATACATGCAATATTGCATGTAATTGATATTAAATAATGTTCCAGAATGTTAATAATGAATTTTTTAGAGTTATTGGTTGTGTGTTTTCCTCAACTTTTCAAATCAGTTTTTAAAATTTTGCTTTCTTTATTTTTTTAAAGATTTTATTTATTTGAAACACAGAGAGAACACAAGCAGGGGGAACGGCAGGCAGAGAGGGAGAGGGAGAAGCGGACTCTGCTGAGCAGGGAGTCTGACGTGGGTCTTGATCCCAGGGTCCAGGGCCCAGGGTCCTGGGATTATGACTTGAGCCGAAGGCAGATGCTTCACCAACTGAGCCACCCAGGTGCCCCCAAATTTTGCTGTTTTTATGATGGGAGAATCACACAGAATTTTGTAAAAATTAAGCTATGCTTCCTGCAAGCTTAAAATTAAATAGTCTTTTTGTGTGAAACAAAGGACTTAATATGTAAAACTTTCTTTTTAAAGATTTTATTTATTTGAGAGAGAACATGCACATGAGCAGATCTGGAGGGCAGAGAGAGAGAGAGAGAGAGGGAGAAGGAGGAAATAGACTCCTTGTGCTGAGTACTGAGTCCTTCACTGTCTGAGTCGCAGGAGCCATGAGATCATGACCTGAGCCAAAACCAAGAGTCAGACGCTCAACTAACTGAGCCACCCAGGCGCTCCTGTAAAATGCATTTTGAATAGCCCATAAATAAATTATCTGTAGAATATGCCTTTCTTTTTTTTTTTTTTGTTTTGCAGCTGATCTCTAAATATTTGTTTATTACAATAACTTATTTTATTTGGTACTTGGTTCTTTGTGGTATGCTATTCATGTTATTCAACTTTTCCCATTCTGCACTGAAGAAACTTAATATTTTTTGGTGTCAAAACCTTATCAAAAGTGAAACTGCTTATACAAATAAAGCTGTAGCTTGTAAACTTTATTATCTTTGGCTTTAATACATAAGTTTTTCTCTAAGTGGAGTAGACTTTGCAACTGAGATTCTGCTAATACTATTTATCGACAAATATATTCCAGCTGATCCAAAGAACAAATTCAGATATTTGGAGACTTACATTAAAGTATGATTAGAGGGGCACCTTGGTGGCTAAGTTAAGCATCTGCCTTCATCTAAGTTTTGCCTTTGGCTCAGATCATGATCTCAGGGTCCTTGGATTGAGCCCCACATAGGACCTCCACTCAGTCAGTGTTGAGTTTGCTTCTTCCTCTCCCTCTGTGATCTCTCTTGCTTTCTCTCAAATAAATAAGTAAAATCTTAAAAAAAAAAAAAAGTATGATTATAAACTATCAAAGTAACAATAATCCATTAGCTTTTTGGAAACAGTAATGGAAACCTGTTTTGGGGGGGAGAGAAATAGGAAATCAGAAATGAATTTTCTTTGATGAAGGGCATCAGCTTATAATTGGAGGAAAAATAGGAAGAAAATTATTTGCTTGTTTAGAGCCCGAGTTGTAAATTCTGTGTGCTAATTAGTAAACAGAATTTATGACGGAGGTAAATGAATCAATGGTCTCTAGGTTTTTATAATGTATCTTTTCCAGTAATATTTAAGTTATTGTATTAGTTTGGTAGATCTGCCACACGATACTACCAAAGACTGGGTGGGTCAAACAACAGGAATTAATTTTCTCACATTTCTGAAGTCTGGAAGTCCAGGATCAACCTGGAACCTTATTGGCAGGATTGGTTTCTTCTGAAACTCCTCTCCTTGGCTTATAGATGGCCTGCTTCTCCCTGTTTCCTCATGTGGTCTTTCCACTGTATGTGTTTATCCCTAGTGTCTCAGGGTTTAAATTTCCTCTTTTTATAAGGATACTAGTCAGGTTAGATTAGGACCCACCCTAAAGGTCTCTTTTTAATTTAATAACCTCTGGAAAGACTTTCTAAATACAGTCATATTCCGAGGTATTAGGACTTAGGGCTTCAGTATGTGAATTTTGAGGGGATAAGTTTCAGCTCATAATTAACGTACATATTCTATTGCACTTTGTACATATACCTCCCCCTAAGGTTTTTTTTTTTAAGATTTGATAAAATTAAATAAAATACAAGTTATATTTACTTCCCAATCCCATTGGATTGTATAATAGAGTTTGTATACACCACTTTGGAGGCCTAAAATAATAAAATGAGAGCCTCAGCTAATAAGCTATTCTCCTGAAATGATAGTTCAAGACTGCCTGTAACAAAACTTTGTTCTCTTGCTTTAATGGTGGATTTCTCTGTTGTGTTTTTCTGCCATTCATTTTAAGGAGCAAACAGTCTCTTGATGCTGTAAAGCCTGTCTTTATCTTTTTGACACATAAACCTCCACATGAATATGAATGTTTTGTGTAAATATGAAAATTCATAAAATGCATAGAAGTCTATAAAGTATTCTTATCTTGAAACACTTCTTATATCAGGTGACTTCACAATAAAATTGCTTAGGAAATAAAAATTCTTTTCCTGCTCAGTTTAAGTATATATTAAGCTGCTTTATTCTTCAATGCAATAGTAATAATAATAATAAAATACAATTTCTGGTGTTGGTGTCAGCTCAATTTATATCTGCCATGGTTTAAAACAAGTCTGGTAACAGTTTCTATTTTTAAAATAAAGTGTGGACCTTTGTTTATTTTATTTTTATTTATTTATTTATTTGACAGCGAGAGAGATCACAGGTAGGCAGAGAAGTAGGCAGAGAGAAGGGGGAAGCAGGCTCCCTGTTGAGCAGAGAGCCCAATGCGGGGCTTGATCCCAGGACCCTGAGATCATGATCTGAGCCGAAGGCAGAGGCTTAACCCACTGAGCCACCCAGGTGCCCCTGTTTATTCTTTAGTAGGTATTTGGTAGGGGAAGTCCACTAACATTCTCATGATACACTAATATTGATTCTAGATAGATTAATGGGTTAAGTATTAAATATCGAGCTGTAAAGAAAAAAAAGGGGAGAAACAAACAAATAATTGCTTGCCTCTGTGAGAAGCAATTTCCAAGCCAAAAAGTAATGGAATCAATTTACTACATAAAATTTTAAGATATTTTTACATTTAAAGAGTTGTAAGAAAATAATGGGAAGGTACTTGAAAATGTTATATGGTTAACAACTCTAATATAAATAAAAATAGCACTAAGACATCTATAGATAAGTGGACATGAGGTGGTAATTTACAAAAGAAACAAATAGTACGATTTGAAACCTATTCAAATTAAAAATATAATAAAAATTGTAAGATTATCAGACATGGAAAGAATGATGAGCAAACTTGTTTATCAATAGTAAGAAGGTAAGCTAGTATAGTAACCTCTATACCTTGGAATACTATGCAACTTTTAGAAAGTTATATATGAAGAATTTTTAATATAAAAAATGCTTATAATAGGATACATTATATATACTGTTTGATCAAACTTGAAAATGTGTAAAACTAGAGAATACATCAAGATGTCAATACGATCTCTAGTGGCATTATGTTCAATTTTCATTCTCATAAGCTTTTGTTTTTCCATTTTCATCAGTATGCCTTAGCTTATTTAAAATTGGAAAATAGAGGGGTGCCTGGGTGGCTCAGTGGGTTACTCTGCCTTCTGCTCGGGTCATGATCTCAGGGTCCTGGGATCGAGCCCCGCATCGGGCTCTCTGCTTAACGGGAAGCCTGCTTCCTCCTCTCTCTCTGCCTGCTGTTCTGCCTACTTGTGATCTCTCTCTCTCTTAAAAAAAAGAGCCTCTGCCTTCTGCTCGGGTCATGATCCCAGTATCCTGGGATGGAGCCTCGCATTGGGCTTTCTGCTCGGCAGGGAGCCTGCTTCTTCCTCTCTCTCTGCCTACTTGTGATCTCTGTCAAATAAATAAATAAAATCTTTTAAAAAAATTGGAAAATAGAAACATGCTAAAAAAATTCAAAAATTATATAATAGAACCAATATGACCTCCTTCCAAGCATTACACACCCCCTTTCCCTAATAGAAATACAGTGTATATGATTTATACTATCTCCTTAAAAGTCTTTTAAATGTCTACTTTGCAAATATACTACCATATTAATTCAATAAATACAACATTCTGAAATGAACACAAAAAAATATTTAGAATCTCTTATGTATAAAGGCTGAAAGGTAGACTAATGACTTTTCTCTAAACAACCAACAAACTGCATGCATTTAATCACTTCACTCCTTAATACTTTATTTGCTTTTGCACCAAATCTAAATTTATTTTTAGATTACTGGGGAAGTTGTGTAAGTAAATGTATTAAGCTTCAAATCACATTATTGGTGATATTTTTCTTTCTACATGGTTCTAAGATTTGTACCTATGGTATATACCTATACTGATATTTTGACCATCAAAGGTCTCAAAATGATGATTTTCATTAAATATCACAGACCATATGAAGCATTGATTTCTTGATGAATTGCTGATTGCTGTTACAAGGGAGGATTAAAAAGTAACACTAAAAGAGCAAATAAAGTGCTCTTCCTATTAGAATGGGTGTAATACTTTCCTCAGCCGTTTAACACTGCCCTTAGTAAAGGTGGGTGGGAGGTTACTGTGTAGGGTCATTTTGGTCTTCAGGCATTTGGTATCAGAACGTGATGATCATAATCTTGAAGATCGTGATAGGAAAATAATACACAGCAGCAGCTAATATTTAGGTGTTTACTGTCTCCTACCCTTTGTGCTATGTGCTTTACTGTATTTCAATTAAACTTTTAACCCTCTCCCTTAAGAGAGAGATTATCCCCATTGTCCATCTCTAGGAAATACATGCCTTACTTCATCATATCAGCCCTCTTACCCTTAGTTCTGAATATCTGAGCTAAAGAGGGGGTTATCAAATTTGATGGATTAATTCAGTAACTAGCCTAGCCTCTGAGAACATTTTACAACAATGGTCATTATGCAAAACCCAATACAAATTAACTTTTTTTTTTTTTTTTTACTGAGCCACAAGCACACAGCAGCTTCCGTTCAGTGAAACGCTTCACCTGAAGCTTCCAGCCACTCAAGGCTCAGCCCAAGGGTCAAGCTACGCCCTCGGCAGTAAGCACCGCCTCCACCAGCCTCCACCAGCCGCCGGCGGAAGTAATTTTGCGCTCTCGTGCCTCTCGCGGGACCTACACCCCTTTTGGCGAGATTTCGACTAGGAGGCCAAAGCAGTATCTCGCGGGAAGTTGAACCGGAAAAGCGAGGGAGAGAAGTGCAAGTGGGTGAACCTCGGTTGTGAGGCTGGGCTTCTGATTTCCTGGAGGTTTTAGGTGCTGAGTCGTGTAGATCTCTTGTCTGGCATCTCGCGGCGGGATAATGTTGACCCGGGTGAGGGCTGGCACGCGACTGGGAGCCTCTGACTGAATCACTTTGCGGTCCGAGGTGGCGAGGGAGGGGGTTGGTATGGGGGAACTTCGCGAGCTGTTGGCTTCTCTGGCATCATAGTTCGAGGCCCTAGTGTAATGCTGAATGCGCGAACGCTTTCTCTTGAGCGTTCTCTGCTGTTTTCTCCCAAGACTCACCTGTGCCCCACGTAACTTGGTTGCAGTCCAGCCTGCAGAGCTGAATACCTGCTCCGTTCAGCTTTGAGCGGAATGCAAGCTCCTCAGGGTGTGAGACTCCGACTGCTCTATCCTGGGACCCTAGAACAGTATTACATAGTAATACCTCGCTAAACTTTGGATGAGTAAATGAAATAGAATTGCAAGGAAGTTTAGACAGGAAGCGAGCGACCCTTTTTTCCGAAGTAACCTCTTAATTTTAGAATAATTTCACATTTACAAGAAAGTTACAAAGATAATACTAATTTCCATAGGCTTTTCACTCAGTTTCCCCAAATGTTAGTACCTAGAGTCGCTTAATTTTGTTTCTTTGACGCAGCTTCTGTTAAGGTCACTTTTTTTTTTAAACGCCACAAAGCCTTTAACCTTTGCTTTACATAGGAGCAATAATTATTTGAAGAAGCCCTCTTTTTTCGTAAATACAGTGTTGTTACATTTGAGGTAATGCTTCCTTGAAAGAACGAATAATAATCATAAAACATGTTCTTAAGAAAAAACCTGCTAATTTGAAGTTTAATAAATTTGTAATATCAGATTGTGTCAGCAACATTTTCTTGTCATCATAGCTGAAAGCAAAATCAGAGAGGAAGCTTGCAAAACAGATTTGCAAAGTTGTATTGGATCATTTTGAAAAACAGTATTCCAAAGAACTTGGAGATGCCTGGAATACAGTAAGGTTAGTATAATTCATCTCTTGATGCTTTATGATAGAACAGGAAATAAACCCTTTTTGGGGGAGGGGTGCTTGAGGATAAAAGATAAAGGAATCTAAATCTGGGTGCCCTTTTCCTACAGAGACTAAAGAGAAGAACTGAAGAAGTAGATGGAATCATAGGAAAATGAAAAGGGGAGAAAGAAAACTTTGTAGTAATAGCAAGGAAGAAATTGTTACAGCCTTGCCTTGAGCAATTGTTTTAATTTTTGAAACAGGAATGCCCACCATTTTGACAAAATTAATTATACTGTAACAGAAAAACCTTAAAACTTTTGAGGGTATTTGACTAGTTTCTGAAAATTCAGAAGATAATTAGTCTTTAAAGCTGGCACAGCTCTGTCTTATCTTAGCCAGAGTCATTTTATTTGGTTATATTTCTTCCCTGGGTTTTTGGCAGGCTATGTTTTGAACACATGTACACACACACACACACACACACACACACACAAATTCTTTAAATGTATTATTGAAAACATCTTTCATGCATAGAAGTAAGTGAGGTAAGTTTGATTTCTATGCTTAGTGACTTTTGCCTTTGGTCAGGATGTTATTCCATGGGTTCTTTACATTGAGGTTTTGGGTTTTTTTTTTTCTTTTTCAATTTTTATTTAAATTCTAATTAGTTAACATATAGTGTCATATTGGTTTCGGGAGTAGAATTTAGTGGTTCATCACCAGCATATAACAACCAGTACTCAGCACAAGTGCCCTTTTTAATGCCCATCACCCATTTAGCTTCTCCCCCATCCACCTCCCTTCCAGCAACCCTCAGTCTGTTCTCTATAGTTAAGAGTCTTATGGTTTGCTTTCCTCTCTTTTTTTTTTTTCCCCTTCCTTGTGTCATCTGTTTTGTTTCTTAAATTCCACATACAAGTAAAATTATATGGTATTTATCTTTCTCTGGCTGACTTACTTTGCTTAGCATAATACATTCTAGTTCCATCATTGCAAATGGCAAGATTTCATTCTTTTTGATGACTGAGTAATATTATGTATGTATATATGTGTATACACACACACACCCCACATCTTCTTTATTCATCAGTCGGTGGACAATTGAACTTTTTTCCATAGTTTGGCTATTGTTGATAATGCTGTTATAAACATCAGGGTGCACGTGCCCCTTCAAATCAGTATGTTTGTATCCTTTGGTTAAATTCCTGAAGTAGTGCAATTGCTGGATCATAGGGTAATTCTGTTAACTTTTGGAGGAACCTCCATACTGTTTCCCAGAGTGGCTGTCCCAGTTTGTGTTCCCACCAACACTGCAAGACTTTTCCCCTTTCTCTGCATCCTCACCAATATCTCTTGTTTCCTGAGTTGTTGATTTTAGCCTTTCTGACAGGTGTGAGGTGGTGTATCATAGTGGTTTTGATTTGTGTTTCTCTGGTGCTGAATGATGTTGAGCATCTTTTCATGTGCCTGTTGGCTATCTGTATGTCTTTGGAAAAATAATCTGTTCATATCTTCTGCCATTTCCTAACTGGATTAAATGTCTTTTGGGTGTTGAGTTTGATAAGTTCTGTATATATTTTGGACTTTTTAATCAGATACGTCATTGGCAAATATTTTCTCCCATTCTGAAGGTTGCCTTTTAGTTTCATTGATTATTTCCTTGGCTGTTGCAGAAGCTTTTTATCTTGATGAAATCCTATTCATTTTTTTCTTTTGTTTTCCTTGCCTACATTGAATTCTTATGTAGTATATTCCATGCCCTGTGGAATATAAAGAGCAAGACAGTCCCCATATCCAGTTTGCCTGCAGTCTGGTGTTCATGGGGAATAGGGGGGCTGGTTAAAACTATATGAACTAGGGCGCCTGGGTGGCTCAGTGGGTTAAGCCGCTGCCTTCGGCTCAGGTCATGATCTCGGGGTCCTGGGATCGAGTCCTGCATCGGGCTCTCTGCTCAGCAGGGAGCCTGCTTCCTCCCCTCTCTCTGCCTGCCTCTCTGCCTACTTGTGATCTCTCTCTGTCAAATAAATAAAATCTTTAAAAAAAGAAAAAAAAAACTATATGAACTATTAATACCATAAATATCTTGATAGAAATAGGCAGGAGAACCTTGTCTTATTTAACAAAGACTGAGGGTGCCAGCGAAGACCTGAGGAGAAGCCAGCCCTTGGTGACCTAACAGGAGTTATCTTAGCAAAAAGAAATAGATAATTTAGGCTGAAAGAAGAGGGAGCACTGCTTCTGAAGCGAGGGACAAAAGCCCAGTACATACTGCTCAGGAAAAAAAGGTTATGTAGCTATGGACAGTGGATTCAGTCACATTGTTGTCTTATTAATCCCTTTTTGGATAAACTCAATAACGCTTTCTCACTTAAAAGGACAACTTTAAGCATTTTTTTTTAAACAAATGAAGTATTGACTGATAATAAAGTCTGAGGTGGTTCTGAGATAATTTTAGGACAAATTATACTGTTTTAGAAACTTGTAAATACTGTAATATGAAAAAATAGTTTGTGGTTGTGGTTTTTATTTCAAAACTAGATTTTTATTTTTATTTATTTATTTTTTTAAAGATTTATTTGACAGAGACACAGCAAGAGAGGGAACACAAGCAGGGGAGCGGGAGAAGGAGAAGCAGGCTTCCCGCTGAGCGGGGAGCCAATGCAGGGCTCTATCCCAGGATCCTGGGATAATGACCTGAGCCAAAGACAGACCCTTAATGACTGAGTCACCCAGGGGCCCCCAAAACTGGATTTTAAAATAGGTAGCTTCTGTCACAGAGAAAAAAGAAGAATGATAGTGGAGTGTAATAAATTCATTATGTTTTTAGTATGTAAAGTTACTCACATAGAGTAGCCAGACAACCACACATCTACTGCATGCTTACTATGTACCAGAAAGTATTGGTTTTATGTGATCCTCAGAACAAAGCTCTGAGGTTTGTTTCCCATTTTTCACATGATGAAACTGCATGGCGTTTAAGTAACTTCCCAAGTCCTGTATCTAGGCTTCCTGGTTCAAGAACTTTCACAGCCTAACTCCTAATCTCACACCTGGGGTGTAATTAGACATTCATGGATGATTTAAAAAAAAATTTTTTAAAGGTATAGTGTCTTCAGATTTTATAGTAGTCTGGCTACCCATACCCTGTAATGAGTTATTTTTCTACTTAATGTGCTCAGACAGATATATATTGTTTGATCCTACATTAAATGAGCAGTGAACCTCAAATCCATTTTATTAGCTGTGCCTTCTGCTTCATCTACCTTTTTGTTGGGTTTTCATGGTGATTTAAGTTTTGCATAAATGTGCTAAATTTGCCATGAGCAAAATAAAGGCTGAGCTCAGAAAGTAGTCTGAGCATAGAAGATGGCATGGGGAAGTAAGAACAATTTTTTTTTTTTAACTTTTATTTGGAATGTATGCTTGCAGAGTGTATTTACTTCCAGAGAAAGGTGAGTGCATTTTTGTTATCTACCTGGAAAGTGATTTACTTGCTTTTAGTTTCCTTTCTTATCTAAGAGATGTAGATAATGGGGAAGGTTTAGTATTTACTTAAATTTTATTTTTTTGTAATAACCTTTTTTATAAGTCACCCTCTGACTAGCCCTTTAAAGTTGTTTACAGTGGGTTTAAGTTTTGCTCCTCTCATTGCCTATTTATCTTTCAGGGAAGCCCTTTCATGGCATGACTTTGAACTTCCCTCACTATGCTGCCATCTCAAGCTGTGCAGTCCTCTCTAAGCTTTGTTCCATACTTCTCAGTATTTTCTGGTAACTTCACTTAGTTTGATACCAGGCAATCTCAGAAGCATGTTATTTTCCCTTCTAAACCTATGTTGTCATTTGCTACTTGCATATTTTTTCTCACTTGTTGAAGTTACCACCATCAATATGTTTCCTCTTTTCTCCTCCAGACCTTCAAGGTAAGGAATGAACCTTAATCAAAAATAAGTCTGACATTTGCCCTCAGCTCCTGGGAGGTTATCTCTAAGCCCTTGGAATGTCCTGCCCAAGAGTGTCCTTGTTTCTTTGGGGGGTTGGGCCACACTGGAAAGTCTAACTGATTTATGGTGGGGGCTGTGGGCCATGGTATCAGCTTGGCTTCCCACCTCTGACCTCCAGAGGTGGTGGAAAGTAAAGATTAGCCAGTTGATCATGTTTGTGTGACTGGGCCCCAATAAAATCTAGACACCAAGCTTTTGGTGAGCCTTCCTACTTGGCAGTATTCTTACGCATGTGGTCATACATTGTAGCAGGGAAAAGTTGTCCTTGCCCATGATTCCACTGGAAAGCACATGTGGAAGCTTCATGCTTTGAACTTTCCTGTACTCTGCACCATGTATCTCTTACCTTGACTGACCTTGATAGTTTGGCGGCTCCCGAACTATGGACTGCCATACACTACTACTCGGCCTCCATCGTAATCTAAATGCCCACCAAATACTTTTGCTTCTTCCTGAGAAATTTATTCGTTTGGATTTCATTTGTAACCACTTTATTACTGTTTAGTTAAGCTTGCATCATTTCTTACTTGGCATATTGCAGTAGTCCCTTTCCATAGTCTCCTACCTTTAGTATTTATTTGTTGGCTTATATGTAACCACTGTTATGACACTGTCTGCCAGGCAGTGTTCTAATCACTTTACGAATACTAACATAATACTCTGTACAGTCTTCTAAGATAGTTGTTACTATTTACACTTTACACAGATAGGAAAGCTGAGCATATGGGGGCTAATTAACTTGCCTAATGAAACAGAGCTCACATTTGGAGGAGCTTTGGGAGTTTGTCTTACCCTCTGTCTTGCTGCTTCTCAGTACCATCGTATTCCATTGTGCCACTCCTGGAGTAGAAGCCTCCTCTGCCCCCCAGTGTCTGCAGTATTATGTTTGGACTAAATATCTTAGCACGACTAGACAGGATCCTTCATCCCTGTGGGATTGTGTATGCTGTTCCCTCTGCCAGGAATGACCCTCTCCTTTTTCCCTCTGTACAGTGGTTAAAATACACATTCAAATCCTACCTTTGCATCTTGTAGCATTTGACCTAGGTAGGTTACTTAACATTTCTGCCCCTCACTATCTTTATGTGTAAAGTAGGATCTAATTCATATAATTATTTGGGAAGATAAAATGATTTTATATATATGCAAATTTTAGAATATCATTTGACATATAATAAGCCCTCAATATGTGTTAGCATTATTTTTATTACTATTACTGTTTTTAACCAATTCTCCATCAGCCTGACCCATATATCCTAGACAAAATTAGTTCTGCCTTGTGTTTCCATTGTATTTTGTTGATAACAGCTATTCTAATTCTTTAGAGATTGTGTTGTCATAATTTTATTAAGTTGTCTTTTCTGATAAGGGAGGGTCTTGAAGAACCAATACCTTAAGACTTGAACAAGTCATCTACTTATTCACAATTTAGTGTTTATAAACCAAGTACAGTTCTAAGCACTGGGTATACAAAGATGGACTATATATATTCTGCCCTCAATTGTATGTGAGGGGAGGATTAATTGGAAATCTTTATTAGACACTTTTCTCCAGAGTTCACGTAGTTCATATATAGAAGAGAAAAAATACAGCCAGATTGCACTAGCAGACTCTGTGAATGAGATGGAGTAGGATGGTTAGGGAAAACAGAAATGAGCTATTTCTGTTTTGTCCCTTATGTTAGCTTTACACAAATATTCAACCTTACTTTATGCACATCCCTATGAAGTAGTAACTTTTAGCCCCTTTAAAAGTCATAAGTTAGAAAGTACCAATTTTAATGGCCAATCTAGGCCTATGATATTAAAATCCATCTTTGTCCTCTACCAAGTATGCTGCTATGCAGGGTGTGGAGTCCCAGCCCTGGGAGTGTATGCACGTGTCTCCTGATACAAGGGATTCCTTGTATGCAGTATTTTCATCTTAGGTTGGTCTCTACCAGAAATGCAAACCATCACTTAGGACTTCTAGTTGAGCTACTGTGAATAACAAATATGGACGTAGATTGCCTTCTATGAGAAACATTAAAGAAACAATGCCAAGAAAGAGAAGGAGGCAGTCAGTTCATCATTAGAATCTCTGAGGAATAAAAATGAAAGTCTTATAAACATACTTAGGTGTACTTCCATGAACTGATGGATTCATTGCTAAACCAGACTTTTAAAATGATTGAATGAGCACCCTCTAGTGGATACCAATAGCAGTAAAACAGATTTTTATTTTTATTACCATAAAAATTTGATTGGTTTTGTAATCGACAGGGTTATACCAATTGTGCTTAGCAATTCCTAGATAAAATGATTTTTTATCCTCATCATTTGATAGGAAGGTAGACTAGAGAGTAGAATAAGTACTAAGAGAAAAGAATAAAGTCACAGAAAAGTTGAATGAAAATAATAACATCAAATAACATTGTCCAAATAATACATTGTACAATTTTTTCAAAGGATATGTGTGCATAGGCAAGTTATAGCAATTAACTTCCAGATTTTCAGTTTTCGTGTATTCTCTTTCACAAAATTACTCTGATCCTTATGTGCCTAAGGGAGTATTTATTCTCCTTTCTCAACTACCTTTCTTTTGTCTTTCTCCCACTTTACAAAAAGAGGACACACTTTCACTATCCTGACTCTTCCACATTGCAGTTCTCCAGGGTGATAACACCTCTGCCTGTCAGAGCTGTTGGAATGTCATTGTAAGGGTTGAAAAAATAAATGACTAATGACAACAAATTCTTTGACAGGTCAGGTGGTTTCCAAATTTTGCTTTTAGCAAAAGTAAAGGAGTTCCAGTTGAGTTGTCAATTAACAGATCATTTAAAATATTTTTGAAGATAGATGATTAAGTAATTTGGGACTATAACTCAGAAAGAAATAGAAGTAAAAAAGAGAGACATCGCTATAGTGAAGTATATTTAATTATTACCCACTTATTTAAGTGATGGTTTTTCTCAGCCCTTATAAAAATACAAAACAAGAATGTAGTTGATTTTAACCCTGACTCAGTATAGCCCTTGGTAATATTTATCTCTGGATATATGGAGACCAGGGTTGGGGGGCAGTGGTGGGAAGGGAAGCTTATTTCATTGAGATCCATTTCCTAACACTTCCTTTTTATGTTTATTAATTATCAAATCTATGATAAGTATTTTGATCAATTTTATAATAAAAATTTTACTGATAACTGAATCCAGAAGTTACCATTTTAACACTTAGAGATTTAGGCCACAGTGAAAACAGATTTAGTATATATATGTGTGTTGTTTATGGCAAAGAAGTATGATAGGGTAATAAAAGATTTCAAGCACAAAAATGTATTAAGATAAAGTTATGTGGAGGAAATAGTATGTAAATAGAAAAATGAACCAAAATTTTCACCTGTTCAAGAAGATTCAGTCCATGAATTTTTAAATGGACAGTGGAGGGTTTCAGAAATCACTCTGGTATTTAGGTTCCACTGGATGCATTTAAAAAGTGGTATAATTTATATTTGAAAATGTCAATTTTTATGGTATGCTGGAAATTAAGTTCTTAAGTCTATGGTGAAGATTTTGATGCCAACTTAAAACGTGCCAGAGGGTACACTTTTTTTTCAAAATGATACCCGTGGAGGTACGAGCAAACATCTGTAGGTTACTGGTCTTGTGGGTCCCAGTTCTGGCTGCTGAGGAACTTGAACTTCTGTCATTGAAGACCAGTAAGTGGAATAGCTTTAGACTCCTCATGAATCTTGAGAGGAGTGCTGGGGTGTGGTGCCTGGTGAGTGTCTTCTTAAGTCCTCTAATGTACACTCCCCATTATCTGCTGGGCTACTTGTCTATCCAGTTAGAGCTTTGGACTTGAGTAACCATCGGCCTGGTAGGCCCAGGGGCATCATCCTACCAGTGCATTGGAGTGTGAGTGTATGTGTCTTTGTTCGAATGTGCTAGGAAGAGGGGAGGTCACTGGTAGTTGGGTGGGGCGGGGTGGGTGTGGTGCTGAGACCCACCTTAATATGTAGTTTTGCTTTCTCAGGGGTAGGAAGCACCATCCTGAGCAGTCCCTTCATCAAGTGGTCCCATTGCAGGTGCTCTAGGCAGCATGTAACAGGCTATTCCCATTGTTAGGAGCAGTGGGAGGCCAGGGCACTGATGCTAGTTCAGGGTTGGGGTGAAAATTCTTTCTCTCCCTGTGGCATGCCGCTAGTGCTACAATACAAAGGTCTCACATATTGTTAGATTTTAAAGTCAGCCAGATTTTGAATCAGGTACTTCTGCTTAATAGTGATAGAACCTTGGGTGAGTTGCCAGACTTTGGGAAGCTTCAGTTACCTAACTTCTAATATGGGGGTAATAGCTGTCCTTCACAGTAGTGATGGTTAAATAAGCTAAGTATGCAAAATGCATATTTATTTTAAAAGATTTTATTTATTTATCTGACAGACAGAGATCACAAGTAGTCAGGCAGGCAGAGAGAGAGAGGGAGAAGCAGGCTCCCCGCCAAGCAGAGAGCCCCAATGCGGGGCTTGATCTAGGACCCTGGGATCATGACCTGAGCTGAAGGCAGAGGCTTTAACCCACTGAGCCACCCAGGCGCCCCACATATTGTAAACTTATGATAAGTAATTTTTATTATTAGGATGAGGTGGCGTGGGTGGATTGGGTTGTAGGTAGTAAGGTTTCTCTGAGGAGATAAAGTCTAAACTGGCCCCTCAGCAGAGAGTAGGGGAGTCAGCCAGGTTTTAGGTGGGCCATTGTAGGTCAGAGGAAAGGTCATTATAGGCAGAGGGAGCAGTTCATCCTGAGACTGGTAAAGGCTAAAGAAAACTTATTCCAGGAAGTGCAAGGACTTCAGTAAGGTTGCGTACCTGTTAGGAGGAGTCAGGAAATTTTTTTAAAGCAAGTTCTTATTTCATCCAGTTGTTAAAGAATGAGAATAATTTCTGAAGATTGCTGACTCACTCCGCCATAAGTATGTGTATGTATGTGTTGTGTGTGTGTATATATATATTTATATATATATATATTTAAAGATTATTTATTTGAGAGAGAGCAAGGGCAGAGGAAGAGGGAGAGAGAAGCTTTAGCAGCTTCCCACGTGGAGCTCAATCTTAGGACCCTGAGATCATGACCTGACCTGAAACCAAGAGTCAGATGCTTAGCTGACTGAGCCACCCAGGGGCCCCAGTAAGTATATGCTTTTAAATCCAATGAGGCTTTCTCGCCTAGAGTTCTTCAGTGAACTTTATCACATTATACTTGACCCATATAATCTGCCACGAGCCACACCAGATTACTTTTTTTTTTAAGATTTTATTTATTTATTTGACAGAGCAAGAAAAGGAACACAAGCAGGGGGAGTGGGAGAGGGAGAAGCAGGCTTCCTGCCAAGTAGGGGGCCCAATGCGGGGCTCAATTCCAGGACCTGGAATCATAACCTGAGTGGAAGGCAGATGCTTAACTGACTAAGCCACCCAGGTGCCCCAGATTACTTTTAATTACCCAAATGCACTGTCCTCCTTCATGAGTCTGCCTGTGCTATTGCCTTTGTCCTTCAACTTCCCTTCTCATTTTGTCGTATGGTATTCCTCCTTATCATTCAAGATTTAACATATTGTATAATACACAAAAATAGTGTCCCTAAACTAAAAATCCTTTTATATACAATAAGGTTAAAAGGAAATATGCCAGAAATAATAAGAAATATGCAAGAATAATAAGAATAATGTAAAATAAGAATAAGAATAATAAGGTTAAAAGGAAATATGCAAGAATAATAACTAAGGGATCAGAAAGAAAATGTGACTAAATGGAGAAACATTGTAGTCAGGGTTGGAAAGACTAAATACAATAAGGATGTTAATTCTCCCCAAATTTATTGCATTTAATATAATCCTAGCCAAGGTATCCGTCTGCCTATCTACGCAAATATTTTATAAATTATTTTAACTGACCCAACTGACTCTAAAGTTCATCTGAAAGAATAAACATTCTCAAATAGCTTTGGAAGTTCTGAAGAAAAAAAAAACATTTGCTCTGTCAGATATTAACCAATTGAAAGTGCCCTACCTTTGTAAGCTAACGGGATAAGCCACTCCAATCTGTATGAATTAAATTATGTTTCTGACTATTACTTCTCTGTTACATGAGTCAGAACCCTGGGTAATGTTCATCCTGTTCCGAGGGTAAGATTAGGATGGACTGAAATAAAAGTTGTAACCGTGACATTTGCAGATCTTCCCTTTGGGCCCATTTTAATGCAATGGTTCCCAAAGTGTGGTTCTAAGGATTAACAGAACCATTATCACTGGAGAACTTGCTAGAAAGGCTAATTCTCAGTTCCTGCTTCCATCCTACTATATCAGAAAATCCTGGAGTAGGGCTTAGCAGTCTCTTATAGACACTTGATGCATGCTAAGTTTTGCCCAAAGTACATTCTTAAAAAAGAGGTTGTCATCTTCCAGAATTCCTGAAACAGACAAACTGGGCTTATATGATGGTGGGCCATCATAGTAAGAGGCAGTAAAGGAGAAAGCAGTTTCACATATTAGCCCCCAGTTGAAATTCACCTGGCACAGTTCCAGTTGCAGGTGTTACATTTCAGTCTAGCCATTTCTCACATAGCCAACTCCAGGGTGAGTAGCAGCTGGAATTTATTTAATTGACCATGGTTAATGAGGCTACCAAATAACTCAGCTAGAAAGGTCAGCTTGTAAATAAATATTTCCTGCTTATCATCTGTCAGTTGATGTGAACTTGTGATTGTTAAGAGCTCTGTTGGACTAAATAAAAAATTAGGAAAGAGAATCTTCTGGTGAAGGCGGGAGGGTGGTGGGTGGGTGGTACTGTCAGTCCATAAGTGATTTTTAAACCATCCTTGGTTTTGTATCATCTGAACTACTGATTGCCTCAATAACTCTCTTACTGTAGAGTTCACTATAGTTAGTTTTCCATACTTCTATTTCCTGAGAGGAAGACTTTAAACACTCACTCCTCTAAATGCCCTTTAATGATAGTACTTCTCCCTCCAATAGTAACAGTCTCAGGTTTTAAATTTTGTCTTTATGAAAAACACTTGTGCAAAGAATGATTGACAGTCTATTTTGATGTATTCAGACGTATGAAAAGACAGGCCATGTGTTTTTGGCAAGATATTCTGCAGGAAGGTACTAGGCTGAGGCAGGTGAGGCATTTTTCTCTGGTGTAGAATTTAAGGGACCCCTAAAACTCAATAATCAGGGGCACCTGGGTGGCTCAGTGGGTTAAAGCCGCTGCCTTCGGCTCAGGTCATGATCTCAGGGTCGTGGGATCGAGCCCCATATCGGGCTCTCTGCTCTACGGACAGCCTGCTTCCTCCTCTCTCTCTGCCTCTCTGCCTACTTGTGATTTCTATCAAATAGATGAAATCTTTGAAAAAAAAAAAAAACTCAATAATCAAGTAATACTTTAATGCGTACAGTTGATACAAAAGAAAGAAAACCCATGATGAATAAAATACCAAAGTTTTAAATAAAGTCAGGATCATGACTGTGGTAGGATGAACCATATTGGAACCTATGGCAAAAGGGCGAAGTCAGTGATACTTATCTTGGCTCTGAAAAAAATCACAGGTAAGTGTGAAACTAGGACCCCGTTCACTTGATTAATAATATAAAATTGTGTTTGTATATGTAGTATTAATATTATTTTGTTTTTCTGTTTCTAGGGATATACTAATATCACCATCATGCTGGCAGTATGCTATCCTCCTTAACCGATTCAATTATTCCTTTGAACTGGAAAAAGATTTACATTTAAAGGGCTATCACACACTCTTTCAAGGATCTTTACCCTACTATCCTAAATCAATGAGGTGTTACCTTAGCAGAACTCCAGATAGAATGCCTTCAGAAAGACACCAAATTGGAAATCTAAAAAAATATTATCTCTTGAATGCTGCCTCTCTTCTCCCAGTATTGGCTCTGGAATTAAGGAATGGCGAGAAGGTTTTGGATCTCTGTGCTGCTCCTGGAGGCAAATCGATAGCTCTGCTGCAGTGTGCTTACCCAGGTAGTGTGCTTTTCTTTCAGTAATTAACAACTTTTAAATACCCATGTATTTCGAAATACTTTCAAAGTATATGGGAAGGAGTTTAAGATTGAGTTTGCAGACTTTGAAAATCTGAAAACCAGGACAGTATGTAGAATGGAAGTTTTAGCTGAGGAATCAGTGTAATTTTTTTTATTTTCAGCTATGTACTTGCAGGTAATTTTGAACAAAACAATCACATTTTGTAAACATAAATCTGTTAGGTAAGATGAATCCTGATAAGCCAATAAAAAAGATTTTTTATTTCATTGTTGACGTTTATACTTAAGAATCTTGTATGATATCTCATCATACTTCTAGGCAACAAAATATACACATTTAAAGTCACTTTTTGTATTATTAGACTGTAAGGTTATAAGGCAGTTTTGTCTAATAGAAATATGTGAAGTGCATACAAAATTTAAAATTTATAAGTACTAGTTAAAAAGGGTAGAAATGGGGGCGCCTTGGTGGCTCAATGGGTTAAAGCCTCTGCCTTCGGCTTAGGTCATGATCTCAGGGTCCTGGGATCGAGCCCCGCGTCGGGCTCTCTGCTCGGCGGGGAGCCTGCTTCCTCCTCTCTCTCTGCCTGCCTCTCTGCCTACTTGTGATCTCCGTCTGTCAAATAAATAAAAAAAAATAATTAAAAAAAATAATTTAAAAAAAGGTAGAAATGATTGAGTTTAATTTTAGTAATAACATTGTGACCCAGTACATCCAAAATATTTCAACACGTAATCAAAATAAAAGTTACTAAAGAGACATTTTGCGTTCTTATTTTCTTACAAAGTCTTCAAAATGGGTATGTATTGTACATCACATTTCAGTTTGGACTAGCTGCCTTTTAAGTGCTCATAGCCACATGTAGCAAATGGGTATGATTAATTAGACAATGCGATTCCTTTTTTTTTTTTTTAAAGATTTTATTTATTTATTTGATTGAGAGAAAGAGCATGAGGAGGGGGAGCAGCAGGCAAAAGGAGAAACAGGCTCCCTACTGAGGAGGGAGCCCAGGGTGGGGCTTGACCCCAGGACCCTGGGATCATGACCTGAGTCAAAGGCAGATGCATAATTGACTGAGCCACCCAGGCTTCCCTGCACAATGCAATTCTAAAAGACTTTGAAAAGTTTTTTGGAAGTAACTTATCTTTACCATTATTAGTGTAAAAATGATGAAATGTATGTAAATGTACATTTTTATATTTGTTAAAAGTAATGAGTCAAGCAATAGCATAAATTATTTTCCTTATTAGATAATAGGACTTTTTGAAAAATTACTTCAGATTTCCCTGATTAAATATTACTTATAGCTTGGTAAGATAGGGCTCAGCATCAATTATGTCTGATTTTTGTCTGATGGTTTTTATAAATGCAGATGCTGTTTTTTATTATAGGTGGTGATGGAAATGGTGGGAATTATGTTATGGTAGTTTCACCAAGCTCTTTAAATCTTGAGTTATGACCCCAAATGTCCATAAATATTTTTCTTCAAGCATTATTTTGATGATCTGCTAAGTAAGCACCAGCTTTTGATTTTGTTGAAGGGAGAGGGTTACAAACCATCTCAGTTACTAAAGGCTACTTTGCCTAGTTGTTTAATTCATTCACTTTCTTAGCCAAGGTACCCATGTGTTTAATTGCCTTTGTTTGGTCCTTTGTAAATTTCTATACCCTGGCACAGTTTGCTATAATAAGATTCTGGATGAGTGGGAAGCATGCTTCTCAGTTATAAGGTTGGTGAAGTGTCATTGTGAAAGGAGATGCCCTGACCGGAGGTGTGCTTTAGGAAGTTGATCTGAACATTGATTCTTTTAAAACTATCCAACTTTGCTTATTATCCCTTAGAAAGTTGTTAGTATCCCTAGGGCATGCCAAGCCCAGTTTGAAGACTGCTGATTTATATCTTCCTTTGAGAGCACTCCCTGTTGAAATAGATTTCGTAAACTTTTTTTTTTTAAAGATTTTATTTATTTATTTGACAGACAGAGATCACAAGTAGGCAGAAAGGCAGGCAGAGAGAGAGGAGAAAGCAGGCTCCCCGTGGAGCAGAGAGCCCGATGTGGGGCTCGATCCCAGGACCCTGAGATCATGACCTGAGCCGAAGGCAGAGGCTTTGACCCACTGAGCCACCCAGGTGCCCAGATTTTGTAAACTTTTATGACAACTGTGAATCCAGTAGTATTAGGCATTGGTACAAATATATCAGTTAACTATGTATTTAAGAGGAAACATTCTGTGTGTTTTAGAGTTGTTATTAAAACTCTGTTATTGAAGCTTGCTGTACTTTTTAGTGTAAGAAATCAGAACAAAAGAGGTAATTTTGTAAGGTTATTTTTATTATTTTTATAATTTGAGCTGAAGATTTATGGAATCATGTGATAAGGAGTATTTTTACTCTCATTCTTTTTGTGTTCTTTGGCAATATTCTTATTTTGTCTGTTACATCAACTTTGAATAGAGAATTTTTAGTACTGGAAAAAAAATTGAAGAGAAATATCAAATTTGGGTACCATGTTAAAGAGAGCATTTTAATCCTAAATTATCCTTATTAGTAGGCTGTATTTTACATGCTTATGATAGGGAAGCTGATTTGATTAGGAATACAGTTGCAAACTGATATATGCTAGGAGTTTGAATTGGAGAAGAATCTTACTGTTCTTACATCAAGGGCAATGAACTATAGGCACTGTTCCAAGTAAAGAAGCTTTTCATCTAAGTAGGACTGATGATAATGGTGTGGTAAGAAGTACAGATGTCTTCATGCTGATGCTCAAAGCCCAAATTAGGTTAGCTACACTGCTTGAATTTGGAATGTGAAGCAATACTAAAATAAGCTTTTAAAAACAAAACCTAAAATGATGGCTGCAACTAAATGTGCATTTATACAACAAATTTCTTTAGATCAGTACTGGCCATTATTCTGGGCCAAGAGGCTCACAGCTTTGAATGATTAAAAAGCTCATATTTTAGGATGATTAAATTAGTTTATTTCTCTTTTGGTCCAGCTGCTCCCACCTATTGGAACAGTGACAGATTATCCATTTTTTTTTTTTAATTTTTGTTTTTGTCAATACAGCCTTTGTTATGTCCTTGTCTTGACAGATGAAGAGAAAACAATTCTGATTCTAAATAGGAAGGCATTAACAAAGCAAGAATGACCCAGCTTGGTGGAATGGTTTGTTCACCTTCCTTGCTGAGGGCTCTATTCATGAAATTTTCTTTGCTGTCCCTGATACATTCTTGACATCTAGTTAGCCTTTGGTGGTAGAAAGGATTAAAAAGACTCCTGGGTGGCTCAGTTGGTTAAGCGGCTGCCTTCGGCTCAGGTCATGATCCCAGCGTCCTGGGATCGAGTCCCACATCGGGCTCCTTGCTCGGCAGGGAGCCTGCTTCTCCCTCTGCCTCTGCCTACCACTCTGTCTGTCTGTGCTCGCTCTCTCTCTCTCTGACAAATTAAAAAAAAAAAAAACAAAGAAAGACTCCTTGTTTTACTAAATTGCTTTTATCCTGCTTCCTGCTCCCTTAGGCCTCCAGACCTTTTGCATACATGGGTAGCAATTTCCTCCCCCTCTCTTCCCCTGCTGGCTTTTTTTTTTTTTTTTTTCCCATTTTTCAAGTTTTCACTCAGGAATCAACTTTCCTAGAAAGCCTTCCAGAACTCCCTGTATTAAATGTACTTTTTATTTTGGTAGTAATAAAAACATTTCAGAATAACCTAATATGTGCCAGGGACTGTAGTAATTACATTGCATAAATCTGTGTTTTCAAACATTTTTTAGTAGTCTTTGCTTCCAGCATCTTACGCCGTATTTCTATATATACATGTTTCTGAAATCCTAGGGCTCTGAGGAACACAGTGTATCATGGTGTATAGATCTTCTTTAACCCTGTAGCACCATTAGTTGGGCATTATTATGCCCACTTTAAAGATGAAATCAAAATAAAGAGAAGTTAATCTAAATTGCCCTAGGTAAGTAGCAGAGGTGGGATCTCAACTCAGGTTTTCAGGAATGTGCACTTGACTCTGTTTTGAGGTCTCCTAATGTTACTCAACTGCTGACTTTTCGAGCAATCTCAGACAGCTTCTTGAGAATAGGGGAGGTTCTCACTTACCTTTGTGTCTGCAGCTACTAGCACCATGCCCAGTCTACAACAGGTACTTAGTAAACCAGAATCTTGAAGTGGTTGTATTCTCAAGTGTATTTTAATCTGTTGTCAAACATGTTGTAACAAATTTGTTGTGAGGTTGTAACATTGCTTCCAGATATCCCTGAAAAACCTTATCATTAGCTTTCATATCACTTCTAATATATGGACAATACCATTATTCCAATTTTTACATTGAGAGGGACATATAGTTCCTCAGCTAATCATGATTATGGCTTATGGCTCCAAGGAATAATTAACAGAACTGAAAATAGGCATAATTATTTTTTTTTCCAAGTTAGTTGCATCAGAGTGAATTAATGAATGAAACTACCAGCCCAGTTTCTTTCCATGGACCAAAGGCTGCCTTAAACAGATGTAAAGCCTCAATGACTTACTCAAATATTTTTTTTTTTTTAATTCACCCCCTTCCCTGCTTAGATAAATAAAATACCAAGATTTGGCTTCTTTCTGACAATTTAAACATGAAGTTAATTCTGTTTCAATGTAGTTAAGTCTTAGTATATATATGAAACTTGAGTTGTGATGTCTTATATTACATATTTTAAAAAGTTTAAGCAATCTAAGACAATTTCAAGTAAAATCTACATCTAGGACAAACAATATAACGAAGATATATTCTAAGTAAGAAAGTTCTTTTAAAATGCTGAATTAAGAATCTTGACTAAAGTTGTAATTTAATGAAAAGGTGACTTGATTTTCACTTTTAATAGTTTAAATATTTTTATGATGCCATGTTTCAGATCAACTCAGCCACATTAGTGAGCACATACTATGTGTGCAAGGCTTTGGATGGTAAGTATGGAGCTGTGAAAGATGCAGAAGTAACTAAGACTTTGGATTCTTATAGAATGACAGAGTAGGTCTTCTAACCAACTCCTGCTGAAAACAACTCCTGCTGAAAACAACTAATAAATGTAGCATATAATATTAAAAACAGAATATTTTTAAATGCATTGTTGATCTCCGAATATTCAGTGACCAAAATCTAAGAGATAATGGGAACCCAGAAGATCAATTGAGCATCAAAGCTAGCTTTTCACTTATGAGCATTTGCTTAACCTGAAAAACTTGAATGTTGATATTCATTGCTTCATGAAAATATGGGAATAAAAGACAAAGCCAGAGCTTGCCCAAGAGAGCATCTACTAGGAGGTTAACTTACAGAAAGCTGAGATTCCAAAATGGTATACCCTCTGTGTAAGGTAAACTAAGAAGGAATTGTCCTATCCCAAGGGACTGAAAAAGGAAACTGTCTGTTTTCAACTTTGATAATGGAGGAGGAATGGAAATAACCTCTGAAATTGTGTAAGCACAGCTAAGTCAGTGTAGACCATTATAGTGAAGTTGCAGAACATTGAAAAAGAAATCTTAATAGCAGCCAGAGAGGACGGATAGTTTACCTTCAAAAGACAACAGACTGAGGATTGACCTTTGAGAGTAACAATGGAAACAAGCATTCAGAGGAACGATGTTTTCAATGTCCTGAGAAAAGATGACTATAAATCCAGAAATATATTCACCAAAATAACCCTGAAGAGCAAAAGTGAAATGACATTTTTTTTAGACAGAGAGATAGAGTATAAGTTTGTCACCAATGATTCAGAAAAAAGGAAAGCCATTGTAGATGGATGATAAGATAATAAGAAGAAATGAAGAATAAAAAAGATGGGCAATATATAGGTAAAATCTAAAAGTCATTGGCTAGACAATGATAATATTTTGTGTAGTTAAAAAATGCAAGCCCAAATAAAACCCAAATATATAGTAACAGCATCTAGTTTGGGAGGGAGAATTAAAAGATTATTATATCTTGGGGTGCCTGGGTGGCTCAGTGGGTTAAAGCCTCTGCCTTCGGCTCAGGTCATGATCCCAGGGTCCTGGGATCGAGCCCCCACATCGGGCTCTCTGCTTAGCAGGGAGCCGGCTTCCTCCTCTCTCTCTGCCTGCCTCTGCCTACTTGTGATCTCTGTCTGTCAAATAAATAAATAAAATCTTAAAAAAAAAAAGATTATTATATCTTTTAGGAAAAACAGGTTGACTAACTTTATATTTTTTTTTACATAAGCATACATGTTAAAATTTCTAAGTTTACCAGTAAAATAATAGAAATGGAATATAATATTTAAACCAGAAAAAGGGAGAAGTAGAGTGAAAAATAAATTAAGACATGGGTCTTTCCTAGTATCTGATGGGGACAAGGTGTGACTTTGGGGAGGTCTCTTGGCCCCAGTTTATGCTCCACCACAGATGTCTTTGGCTTCACCTTTACTCCCATTCCTTACTTAAAGGCTTGAGACCCTTGAATTGTTTCCAGACTGGAGAAACCCTAGAAAAGATCCATGCTGTTCCTGTAGTTTTATGCTGATAGTGTTAACTGCTGTCACAAATTGAGCAGCCTCCAGATGGCTGCCAGCTGACAAGCAAAAATCACTACATCTGAGTGGTTGCTGTAACTGGCCTTGGGACTCTGGCTTGTCTGTAGGGGCCAGATAGCATAAACCTGAAGTGTGTGTGGGAGTTACCAACTCTTGGAATGGACTTTAACCAATGAGAGGCAGAAGATAGGAAGATGACAGCAGATTAATTGTTCTCCTTCCTAACTCCACTAAACCCCATAGTTTCTTCTAAGGCTCATCAGTTTCAGACTATGGACATATCTTGAGAGATTGACCAGTGCTGTAGCCTGCTTGATTACAAGCCCTTTTATATTTATGCTGTTTGTATGATTTACTTCTTTTTTCTTACACTCTAGTTTCCCTGTGGTTGTAGCCCCTCTATAACATTAACTTTTGCCTTCAGTCATTTTCTAGTGATTTCAGGCTTTTAGACAACTGTCCATAACCTACATTAGCAAATCCTCCAGAAGCCCCTGAAATAAACATGTAAACTAAATTTAAAAATAGTATACTACCTGTATAAATGCAGCTTTAAGATGATTTCTTACCCCTTTCTCCCCACTAACAAAATTGATGCCATCTCCTGAGCACTTTCCATATAGAAATTGCGGTGTGGTGGTAGTAGAAAGGGTAAGCAGTGCAAGCAAACACCACCCATGAGGCAAAATATGGTTAAGTACTATGAAAGAGGTTCGAAGTATGTATGAGAAGTGGACTAGTCAGTCAAATTTGGTGGAGCAGAGTATGTTGGTAAAACAGTGGGAGGTTAAAATTAAAAGGTTGTCTTAAGGTCTCATTATCACAGACCTTGAAATAAATCAGTAGTTTGAACTTTAATGGATGATGGGAAATCATTAAATGCTTTTAATCATGGTGTGACAAGCAGAGAGAATAACCTGTGTATAGATACACATATAGAGAGATGTAGATGTGTATATATTTATACATACATATATTTGAGCAAAGGATTTACAAAAATATTTCCCCCTCTACATTAGAATTTCACCTTCATGTAGTTTTTCTAGCTTTGTTTCCCTGGTGACCTAACAGATTGTCACTACATTTCCAGGCAATATTACTCATGTTAAAAAAAAAAAGACCCTGATAGGTAAAATGCATGTGCCCTGGGAGAAAGAATAAATAAGCTCCAGAGACCGATAGGGATTCCCTGATTGGGTCTCTCTGAGTGCATTGATTCTTGTTACTGGGCAGTCCTCTTGTAACTGGGCATCCCTCATGGGGATCCTGGAAGCTGTGCCTCTGGAATTGTTAGAAGAGATGTTGTCTCCTGTGGCACATGAAGCTTTTAAGCCAGGACAGCTCTGACACCAATGTGAATCGAAACTTCTTGCACCTAGATTACCAGCTTACCAAAGTACAAGGTCTTCGTGAAAGAGAAATGTCTCACCCTGCCCTCTTGGCAAGCTGTGGTTTCTGTCCTTTGTAGGATAATGTTGAACATGGCCTGCATAAATGTTGAGCTGAATCAGACCTGAAAATCTGATGGTTGAAAGACTACCTTAAATAAGACCAGAAAAACCTAGAAATTATAAAAGTGATATGATTGGTTATTAAAAAATTGTGAAATTTAAGAATTAAAAAAAAGATAAATTCAGAAGACAATGTAAGAAACATTTGCAGATCAGATGGTAGATAAGGGATAATATCTCTATAATGAAAATATGTCTTACCTGTTAGTAAGAAAAATGTAAATAGTGGAACAGGGGAAAAAAAAAAAAGCAAAGGATAAGAATAGGCATTTACAGGGCGCCTGGGTGGCTCAGTTGGTTGAGCGACTGCCTTCGGCCCAGGTCATGATCCTGGAGTCCCGGGATTGAGTCCCGCATCGGGCTCCCAGCTCCACTGGGAGTCTGCTCCCCCTGACTTTCTCCTCGCTCATGCTCTCTCTCACTGCCTCTCTTTCAACAACAACAACAACAACAAAAAAAGAATAGGCATTTACAGGGGCACCTGGATGGCTCAGTGGGTTAAGCCTCTGCCTTCAGCTCAGGTTAGGATCCCAGAGTCCTGGGATCAAGCCCCACATCCAGCTCTCTGCTCAGCCGGCAGTCTGCTTCCCCACTCTCTCTGCCAGCCTCTCTGCCTACTTGTGATCTCTCTCTCTCTGTCAAATAAATAAATAAAATCTTAAAAAAAAAAAAACGGATAGGCGTTTACAGAAAAGCAAAACCAAATGGCAAATAGAAAATGAAAAAATTATACTCAACATCACATCCCATTAACACTTCTTGGGGGAGTTTGGTGGAGGGACAGGGTGATAACTTACTAAAAGTAAAAATTCCCCTACCCTAACCTATCCATACCTCTGGAACTGTCTCATATAAAAATTTTGAAAAGACAACTGTAGAAGGTGTAAGGTTTTACAGGTGAGATAAACACTACACCAGGTGAGGTGTAGGCACACGGCAAGATTTATTAAAGGCGCCCTCGGGCGAGGTTCCGCAACTCTGGAGAGGAGAGGGGGGGAAGTCACGCCAGGAGTGGGTTGGGGGAGTCTTATCCGGCTAAGGCAGGGCATGGGTTCACATCCATATATGGTAAGATACTTGGTGGTCAGGGGAGTCCTGGTGCTCCTGTTTTCTGCATAGGTATTGGGTTACTTGTGGAGAGGTGACCTGGGCATACATCCTTATGGCAGGAGAGTTAAGGGTTAAGAAGGGGGGGGGGAGCTAGAAAATGGCGGCCCGGAGGTCGTTTTTATTGTTCCTCTTGAGTTTCCCGAGTTGCCTGACCCAACAGAAAGATGTTTATTGAATTTTATTTTTAATTTTTTTGTTTATTGAATTTTCCTAGTGACAACAATGCGAATGCCCAATGATTGGTAATGGATAAATAAAGGATGATATATCTATTTCATATACTATTTAGCAGTCTTTAAAATTATATTTCTACCAGTTGACTTGGTAGTGTTTTTTTTTTTTAAGTATTGGCATATGTGGAGAAGAAGTCATATATATAAATGTGTGGGTTGATAATATAAGTTCCTTTTGATGGGGTAGTTGGGCATTTGGTGGAGAGGGTAGATGAAGAATGAGATGAAAAAAATGACAATATGAAAATATATAATTCCACTTATATCAGTTTTATATGGGTATACACAAAGTGATGTGATATGATGGTATGGTTATTAAATGCCTATCTGAACACTGGGTTTGAGGTAATTTTTGATGTTCTTTATACTTCTGTGCATTCAAAAACATGCTTGTATTTATTTATTTATTTGTCAGAAAGAGAGAGCACAAGCAGGCAGAGTGGCAGGCAGAGGCAGAGTAAGAAGCAGGCTCCCCGCTGAGCAAGGAGCCGGATGTGGGACTCTATCCCAGGACCCTGGGATCATGACCTGAGCCCAAGGCAGCGGCTTAACCAACTGAGCGACACAGGCATCCCCCCAAAATGTGCTTGTATTTATATATTATATAATTTATATTATATAATAAATACATACAAATATTTATAAAAATATACACATATATTTAAATAACAGAAAGATGAAATAACTTTCATTAGGGAATGAACCATTTTGCTAGGTGTCTTTGTACTGAGAAGCAGTATAGCATTAAAATACCACATTTAAACTTAACCACTTTTTAAGGTAGCCAGGGTGGGGGGGGGTTAAAGTTTCTCCCCTATCCTCTAGGGTTTTTCACTGGGACTGACAAAAAAGGTTAGTAGAAGTAAGGCATACAGATTTTATTTAATAAAATTTTACGTTTACATGGGTGTTGCCATAGGAAAATGGAAGATCCCCAAAAGTGGCTAATCATAAGTGCTTACGTACTAGGTTGAACACAGAGTGCCAGTTTTGGAAAACGTTGGGGGAGAAGACAGGAAGGATTTTTAGCGAGACCTGTACAGATTTCTCTTGGCCCACATGCCCCAACTGTGGTGATAAGAATATTTCTTCCCTTCTGATACAGAGAGAGTATTTTTCATATGGGATTTCATCTCCTTTTAGGAAAAAAGGGGAGGTAAAAATGCCCTTCCTGCTATGCTATTATTCAAGTGCCTTTAACTCAAAATAATTAACATGCCAAAATGGCATATTTTGGAGAGGCATGTTCTGAATCCTTTCACTAGTGTAGTCCCTATTTTACTTATAAGGGAACTGAGACTTTTTTTTAATGAGATCATGAACATTTTTTAAAATTTAAATTCAATTAACATAGTGTATTATTAGTTACAAAGGTGGAGTTCAGTGATTCATCACCACCCAGTACTCATTATATCATGTACCCTCTTTAATACCCACCACCTTTTTACCCCATCCCCCACCTCTGTCCCCTTCAGCAACTCTCAATTTGGGAAACTGAGACTCTCAAGGAGAGCAGAGTAACTTCCCCAGAATCTGATAGTTCATAATTTGAGCCCATGTCTTACCATAGAGCTAGTAGCTCTTTACATGCTTTCTTCCATATATTGCACAACTTTTATTTAAAATGAAAGTCTTCTGTCCTGGAAAGACATATATTTGGATATATATATAGGGATATATAACAGAATATATCATTTGCTCTTAAGAGCTTTAGGGAGAACTGTATTGGAGATATTGATTGTATAGCATATCTTTAGGAATCCATAATTAAATTTGAAAGAGTAAATGGTCAGAGTTCCTAACAGGCTATGTAGATAAGACTGCTGTGAATGTTTCGTATGTGTGTATATTGCTGTTTTTAAAACCTTAGATGATCATAGTATTTACCCCTGTGCCCTATTTCTGCATAGTTATGATGAATTGATATCTTTCTGAAATTTATTTGATCAAAAGTAGAAATTTAACAATTCCATTGCATTCATTCTAAAACTTTTTAATCCTTTGTATTTAGGTTATCTTCACTGTAATGAACATGATAGTCTGAGATTGAAGTGGCTGAAGCAGACATTAGAATCTTTCATCCCACAGCCTTTGGTAAATGTAATTAAAGTGTCTGAATTGGATGGCAGAGAAATGGGAGATGCCCAGCCTGAAATGTTTGACAAGGTACAGTTATTACATTGTGACAAACCCATGCGCTCCCAGTGATACCACTGTTATTTTGCTTTGTTGTTGTTTTCCATCTGCTTCCAGACATAGCCTGATACAATTTCTCAGTACTCTGGGAAATTTTGATAAAGTGAACAAGGAATCAGTTTTCATTTGATGGTCAGCATGGTTCAAAGGAAGCGGTAACATTGGGATTGGGGATTATTGAATGTTTTTATTTCCAGGTGCCTCAAAGATACTCGGGAAAAGATCAGATATTATTTGTGGCCGGTGCACAAACATGTACACTGTATTGCTTTAATTTGGTAACATTTCATATCAGAGTATGACAGTTGAAGAAAAACATTTCAGCAAACCAAAACTGAAATAATAGTTTTCAAAAATAAATGCTGAGAATTCAGAAATATAGTAATGTCTGTTTAAAACAAATAACTTTTGTAAGAGTTTTTGCTATAGCCATCAAGAATATGAAATATGAGTAGATATTAGTAGACTTTTAGTCCTCCTATTCCCCCTCTCCACCAAAAAAAACCAAACACTGAAAGGACATGAGAAATTTTCCTATAAAGTATTGGTGAAGAAATGTCATGAAGAATTAACCATAGTATATTTTTGGTTTTAAAAGAAATGTCTTTATTAGCTGTTTTTTGTCGTATTTTACATAGCTTCTCCATGTATTTTGACTATATTCTCAATGCATGTGTGCCTTATATATCCTTTTTTTTCTCTAGGTGTTAGTTGATGCTCCATGTTCAAATGATCGAAGTTGGTTGTTCTCTTCTGATTCTCAGAAGGCAACCTGGAGGATAAGCCAAAGGAGGAATTTGCCCATTCTGCAGCTAGAACTCTTAAGGTGAAGGCTATTAATACAAAAGCTATTCTGGTTTCTAATGTAATTTAAGTTGGCATGAGAAATCCTGACACAGAGGATTCCCCAAATGGAGCGTTTCCTGTGTAGGTGTTGGTAATTATTCCTCCAAAGGCTGTATTGAGAAAATTCTTAACCTTTTTCCTTCCAGCTCTCATGCTGTAAGGTGCCACTGCCCCTTCCTCACCCCCTCAATGAAATGTAGTATTGCTATGCATTGTTTTTTAAAGGACACATATGATTTTATTGTGGTTTAAAGTTGTTTGCATATCAGGACCATCTCAAACCTAGGGGCCAGCACACTATTCTTTCACCAGAACCTGAACAGACCCCCGTAATAGTAGCTTTGGACCAGGATGGTTTTTTGTTTTTGTTTTTTTTTTTTTGGTAATGGATACATTACCATAAATGGTTCTGGATGAGTCAGCCTCCTAGGAAGTTGTGGTTTATTGTTGACACTTATCTTCCCTTGAAGAATTTTCTAGAAGCATGTGACCACCAAGAGATACTTGGTTTCTTACAAATAGAGGCTTTTGGGGACATTCTCTACTGGTTTCAAAAGAGATTTCTATTTATACCCTACTTCCAAGTAATTCCTATTCAATGCAGAACAAAAATTCTCTGGAATATTTAAAATATAATTTAATGGTGTAATACCACTTGTTACCTCTTACACGTGGAATGAGAATGATTAACATTTTTTATGCACTTCTGACAATATGGTTTACTTCCAACTTCTGATAGATGCACAACAATGAATACATGCCATTACCTAAGTATTACAGCTGACTAATAGGTAGTCTTGTTCTTCTACCAGATTATGAAATCAGCTCATATGGCTGTTCTAGGTAGTACCTACTAGAAAGTTCTTCTAAACACTACTTATCTGGCAGTTAAACTCTGTATATGCTTCCAGTGTCACCTTTCATTTAGGAAACCCAAAAATATTTTGAGAATTTTATACCACTTTTCCCCTTCTATCTCTTGGATTATTAATTTTTGCATGTTACATAGATCCTGCTATGACTTCTTCCTCACCTAAACATTCTTTTAAAAAAAAAAAAAAGATTTTATTTATTTATTTGACAGAGAAAGATCACAACTAGGCAGAGAGGCAGGCAGAGAGAGAGGGAAGCAGACTCCCTGCTGAGCAGAGAGCCCCATGTGGGACTCCATCTCAGGACCCTGAGATCATGACCCAAGCCGAAGGCAGCAGCTTAACCCACTGAGCTACCCAGGCACCCTTCACCTAAACTTTCTTGATTTGGCTTCTTAACTATTCCGTCAACTCTGGGCCTTGCCATTGTTATACCTTATACCTTATAACAGTAAGTTTTATGACTGCTTATTAGCATTGTGACCTCTGATTTTTTTTAAACTGTGATTAAGCAACCAGGCTTTCTGAAAATATCATTTTTCTTTCTCTCTCATGAAGAATCATCTCTTCACTTCTTTTTCTTCCTGTTTATTACCAAGCTTTTTGTTTTATATTCTATTGCTTTTCCTCCCATCTAGTCTCAGTTCATTGTAATCTATTTTCTGTTTCCCTTATTCTTCCAAATTTATGCTTGTTAAGGCTACTAAAGATACATTAAATTGACAAATATTTTTCAGTTTTAATTTTACTTGATCTCTTAATAGCATTTTAAAAATGTATTTTATTATATAGCTATTACATGGAAACATTTTCATTGTAAAGAACTAAAATAATAAAAATGAAACAAAAGGCCCCTTGGCCATGGACCTAACCAAATACCAGCTTCCTTTACTGAGCTAACTGTTGCACTTGTTTGGTGTGCACTCTTCCAGATTTTTCCTGTAGCTGTTTTTACAGTTATGCATGCATGGAGAAATACGTTTAAAAGTAACTGCTATCATTGTGTATATATTGTTCTGAAACTTGTACTTGATTTTTCTTAGTTTTTTCCTTATAGATCTGCTTTGTTCTCTTCAACTTTTGTGAAGTGTTAAATAGGATCAGTCTATTATATTCTATTCAATCCTCTAGTTTTGGATACATTTATCCCCCCCCCTTTTTTTTTTACTTAAACCATCCTTTAATTTGTCTCATTGGACATGATACTAACATTTTCCTTGATTAAATATCAAAAAGTGGAAATGAGGATCAAACATTTCAGATGTATTGGATTGTTCTCTAAAATAGCTATACCAGGGATGCCTGAGTGGCTGTTGGGGACATGTCTGCTTTTGGCTCAGATCATGATCCCAAGGTTCTGGGATCAAGTACTGTGTCAGGCTCCTTGCTCAGTGGGGACCCTGCTTCTCCTCCCACCGGCTGCTCTCCCTGCTTGTGCTCTCCCTCTCTGACAAATAAATAAAATCTTTAAAAATAAATAAAATAGCTATACCAGTTTATACTTTCTATTTCATTTCTATTTCTATTGCATTTGACTTTATTGACTGCGTGTTCCTTCTTTTTTTTTTTAACATTTATTTATTTTGGGCAGGGGCAGAGGGAGAGAGAGAAAGAGGGCCTTAAAGCAGACTCTGCACTAAGCATGGCCCTGTGCAGCTTGATCTCATGACCTTGAGATCATAACCTGAGCTGAAATCAAGAATCAGAGACTTAACCAACTGTGTCACTCAGGCACCCCTGCTTGTTCCCTCTTATAGTATTCTCTTCCCTTGATTTTTGTGATGATATGCTTTCCTGGTTTTCTTCCTACTTATTTTTTTTAACTTACCCTTAATCATTGCATTTATTACTCATTGCATAGTTTCTCGGTTTCCTTAGGCTGCTGAGGTTGGCTCTCTATTTATCTGATAGCTTCAACTGATATAAGATGCTATCTCTCAAGTGTGTGTCTCAGCTCATCTCCCTAGCCTCAGACCTATGTATTCAGTTATCTATGACATAATCTCTATTTGGAAGCCCCTTGGAAGCAAAACTGTATTTGTCAAAAGGGGAACTCATAATTTCTAATGCTTTTCTGCCCCCTATCAACAAAATAAAAAATCAAATAGAAACCCCACTAATCTACCTCTTTTTTTCTCTCTTCTGTATCTCAGTAATTTCTATACCATCATACATTTGCCTAAGTCAGAAATCCATCTCCAACCCCCTTTCTGTTGTACTCAAATCAATCGCTAAGATGTTTTGGTTGTACCTGTTATATATTTTTCAAGTCCATCCAATCCTGTCCATTCTGAATAGCCTAACCTGAGCCACCAGCATCTGTCATCTGAATCACTGCAGCTGGCTCCTTACTGCCCTGCATGTCTCCAGGTGTGAGCTTCACTTCACTCTTCAGTAAAGCAAATCTGATCCAAAATGTGAATCTGATTGTGTCATTCTCCTTTTTAAAATCCTGGAGTGGTTCCCATTACCATTAAGATATCAAGTTCCGAAAAAAACAAAACAAAAAGATTTCAAATTCCTTAGTATAATATTCAGATTGTCTTTGAATATGTCTTCTTACCTCATTTGCCTCATTGTCTTAGGACTTCTCTTTGTGTTCCACCAGAGAAGTTCTTCAAACTTACCTTACAGTGTTCTTTCTGAGGCCAGGGCATTTCCTTTTCCTTTTGGTTGAGAGTTCTTACTCTCATCCTCCCCTTTCTCTTGGCTAACTCTGGATTCTTTAGAAGTTAGCTCTGACCTCTTCTTATTGAAGCCTTATCTGACTGTCTAGGAATAGGATTGATATTCCCTTCTTGTCCTTACTTTCATTTCAAAATACATTGTCAGTTCCTTTGCTTAACATTTGCCTAGTACTTATCTCTTTCTTCAACAAGACTGTTACCAGCCCCATGGGAACAGGGATAGTCTTACTGTTTTTACTGCTAATACATAATTTGGTGTCTGCTATGTAGGAGGTCAGCAAATCCTTATTTAAAAATACTAAATTACAAGGGCTGAGTATTTAGAATTTTAATGTGTAATTAAATTTATAGCAAAGTTAATCTGCCAAAAATGATATAATCACTATTGTGGGGCATAGTAATTAGGCATAAATATAAAGCATTTCCGTAATTTATTTTTATTAGTATTGCTTTAATGTAACCAAAGCATGGTTTTAGTGTCAGTTTAGTTTTTTTCCTTCCAATTGGATACATTTCTCTTAACTTCATTTAGTATTTCAGTCCTCGTTTTGAAGGTCATGCATTTATATAAACCTCACATAGGCACCTACTTATGCCCTAACAACTACAGCCCTTCCTTAGTGGCCACTCTTCTCTCTCATCATCTTATTTCCCAAAAAGAATGGCTTTAGCATTATGTCATTTTAGTAGCTTATAAACAAGGTACAAAACTGTCATCTCAATCACACTACAGGTGTAGATTTTTATGTAGTTAGATGGGGAAGACCATCACCCCTCCCATCTCTTATTCTTTTCCTTGAGCAGCTATACCCCATTGCCTATCTCTGATGCCTGGTCTGTGTGAGAGATTTGGGAGCCACCTAAGTAAAGTAGTTGAAACTTTGGGTCCCTTGGCTGTGTAGTTATGACGATAATGGGGAAAGAGTGGGACACCCAATCTATAGGCACAGAGAATGGTTCTTATTCCATGACATCTATAAGTTTGGGGGTTGAAAAGATGAAGGGAAAAATGGTAATTCCAGTCACGATTTCTCTTTTACCTCCTGTCCTTGACTGAAAATGAAATATATATTAATAGTAATTTTCTCATCAGGGATAGCTCTATCACTGTATCACATACAAAGAAATTTCTGAATTTCTTTGAAATCTTTCTCACCTAGTTATTGTCTTACCTTCCTTTAATAAAAGGTCATCCTTTTATTCCACTAAGAAATAAAAGGTTTCAAATGCAAATATAGGCAAGAAAGTAAATATATTGATGTATGAGTTTTAGTCACAAGTGTAAAGGATTGACAGTTGACCCTTATTTGCATTTGCAAAGAGCAATTAGAAAGCAAGAAAGCAAATATTGCCTAGCCTGATATTGTGGACAGAAGTGACACTCAGAAGGGAGAAAAGGAGTGGAACGGATAACTGAGAGGCAGATAAGGAAAACTTTTTGCACTGTTTTGTTGAAGACTAGTATTTGCATTTGTCAGCTGACCGATATGGTACTCAGAGATACTTTATGCACTCTGTGGCTGTATATTCATTTGCCTCACCAGAAATTATTCATATTTATATTAGTTAGGCAGTCTGCGTGTTGTTCACAGTTTTAACTTTTAAGAACACAATACTGTACAAACAAATACTACTCTTAACATATTTTTATGAATGTGATACTTCTCAAATTACTATTAAATATTTTATTTATTTATTTGAGAGACAGAGATTGCATGCAAAGTAGGGGGAGGGGCAGAGGGAGAAGGAGAAGCAGACTCCCTGCTGAGCAGGGAGCCCGATGTGGAGCTAAATCCCTGGAACCTGAGATCATGACCTGAGCCAAAGGCAGATGCTTAACCATTTGAGCCACTCAGGCATCCCAACACTTTATTTAATAGAAGTTTCTAGACGTTACATTTTTTTTTAAGAGTAATGTTAGTAGATATCTAAGTCTTTTAAAATTCTTTTAAAAATTAATGTATGTTTATAATCATGAAAATAGTAATCTAACCTGATTTTTTTTTTTTTTTAAGACTTTATTTATTTATTTCACAGACAGAGATCACAGGTAGGCAGAGAGGCAGGCAGAGAGAGAGAGGAAGGGAAGCAGGCTCCCTGCTGAGCAGAGAGCCCGATGTGGGGCTCGATCCTAGGACCCTGGGACCATGACCTGAGCCAAAGGCAGAGGTTTTAACCCACTGAGCCACCCGGCGCTCCCTGATTTTTCTTTTTAACATGGAAAGCATATTGGAAGACACAATGGTGACAGGAGCTAGATCCCAAAGCATATGAGTTCATTGTACACTTATTGAGGACTCTTTCATTTATCCATACAGAAATGGAAAAATTAGAATCTTCTATTTAATTTATAAAAAATGAAGATAAAATTGTATACAACTCATACATCTTCCCCAGAACCATTTAAGAAGATAAGAATGTGGGCCAACATTATAAAGAGTAATTGAATATAAGCCAGTTTTATTAATGGAGTACCATTTGAAAGTATAACTTTATTATTTCTTAGAATAATTTCTGAGACCACTCATTTCTGTTACATACTATGTATGTACATACTACATAATCAGATACTCTTGCCTCATTTTTATTTAAATGTATTAGGAAAACAGAGTTGAAAAATATACTGAAAATAATATACACATATCTCTTTAGAAAGTGGCATCGTGTTTGTGCAAAAGGAATTTACATGATTTTTAGGTGGGAAAGCATGAACCGAAGAGTATGATTTATAACAAAAATATTGGTATGTTATTGAAGTACTGTATCATGTCATCCATTTCCCCAGAGAAAATCAATCACATTTAAAATACTGACCCCTTCTGGTTTTCTTTTCTCACTAGTTGACAAGTAAAATCCAATTTGTGAACTCACTGAAAAGGAAGCTTAGATTATTCAGTAACAGTTTGAAAATTCGTATAAATCATCCAGATAACTATCCTTAAAAAGTAGTACTCTGACAGCAAGAATTGTGTTTTAAAAGAAACATAAAAAAAAAAAAAAATCCCCAGCAACTCCTCTGTCATGCTTTTGAGCAGAGATAAGGAATACCTAGTGATTATGGAGTGTGAGACTTCATCATTCATCAACATAGTGACCAAAATATTGATGTGTTCATGTTAGAAAAATAATATTTGGATATCCAGTTCAATTAGAATGGGAAGATTTCCACCAATCTTTCGGCTATGTAAATAATTTCTTCTTAAAGATCAACTAATTCACTTAGCTTTGCATGCTGTCATTATATGCTTAGTCATATGTTTGAAATCCAGAAAACAAAAGCAAACCACTAGTAATACTAATACTCTTGCTACTACTACTACTTTTCTTTCTCTTCTTTCTTCTTTTTTTCTTTAAGTTAAATGGCAGGAGTCAGAGGTTCTCTGATTAAAAATATGTAATTTGGGCAAAGTACACACTTCCTTTTTTTTTTTTAATTTTTTTTTATTATAAAGATTTTATTTATTTATTTGACAGATAGAGATCACAAGTAGGCAGAGAGGCAGGCAGAGAGAGAGAGAGGAGGAAGCAGGCTCCCCGCTGAGCAGAGAGCCCGATGTGGGGCTCGATCCCAGGACCCTGGGATCATGACCTGAGCCCAAGGCAGAGGCTTTAACCCACTGAGCCACCCAGGCGCCCCCACACTTCCTTTAATAAGAGTGTGCAGATCAAAACATTCCACATTAAATAAGATTGTAAAAGGTTGCGGAGACATCTGTAGTTTGTAGCTATTGTATTTTCAACATTAAAAATATCTCAAGTATAGATTGACAATATGAAATAAAATCTTGAAAAAGAGATTTTATCAACACTTATTAATGGGGCACCTGGGTGACTGAGTGGGTTGAGCCTCTGACTTTGGCTCAGGTCCTGATCTTGGGATCCTGGGATCAAGCCCCGCATCAGGCTTTCTGCTCAGCGGGGAGCCTGCTTCCCCCTCTCTCTCTCTCTGCCTCTCTGCCTACTTGTGATCTCTGTCAAATAAATAAATAAATAAAATCTTAAAAAAAAAAAAACCACTTATTAGTTTATCCAACATTTATTAAGTATTTTGATCAGAACTTTGCTAGGCACTGCAGATATAAAAATATACATGAAATGCTCCTTGTTCTCAAGGTCCACAGGCCAATTGTCATAACATGGGGCAAGAATGTGTTAACAGAGTAGAGTACAGAGGTAGCAAGAGGAGGGATACCCAGCTTTGGTCAGGTTAAAGATGGGGTGTGGGTTTAACAAGTTATATTTTACAAAATAAGCAACAGGTAAATATTTAAACTAAAGATATTCTAATAATTTTTCATAACCTGGAAGTAATATAGGCTCATATAGCATTTGAAATATAAAAAGAAATATAAAGAAGAAAATAAGGCATCCATTGAAAGAAATTTATATTGACTTCCTTTGCATATAGTAATTATAACAATAGAAATCATCGTGATATATAATTTGATATCTTTTTCTATTTAATTTATTTTGAATATGTTAATTAAATAGTATTTGAAAATATACTTTTGAAATGGCTACATCATAATAAAATCACTCCATTCATTCCTTCATGTATTCAGGTGCCTAGGAGTATTAAAGACTTTCTAATGATAGGATCTCATTAATGCAAGAAATAGGTACATAAACATCCTATTGGAGATTAAAACATCAGCCTTTTCAGTGATCCAGGCAAGAGCTTGATTAACTCTTTGGGGAAGGAGTTAGCAGCTGGCCTGTGATCCATTTCTCTTTTGATTTCTAGGGAGGCATTCCCACAGAAAAAAAGGCAAGTGACCAAGTTAAACATGTTGGTAACTGACCTCCTTGGTAAATAAACTAATGACTTTTGCTGAGAGGAGAACTCTTACTTGTGGTATGCTTTGAGCAAAATTTCCCTAGTTAGGATTGCCATGGTAAACACAACCTAGAATCTAGATTTATGAGGCACAGCTTCCTGGAGAATGTCATACAAGCTATTCAGCTCCCTAAGATATATTGGAAATATGACATAACCTAAATGCTCCCCATTATGTGAGGTGACCTGTGAACTTTGCTTAGAGAACTCATCTGTTATCTGAGCTAGAAAATATTCTGAACTCTAAGCAAGGTTAAGGTAGCCACATCGGATGTCCCTGCCTCTTTTATACCATTTGATTGCCTGTATACTTGAAATTATTAGTAAATTATATTATTAGTATTATAATTATTAATTAGAAATAGACTAATTTCTAATTAATAATTAGAAAATATTAATTATTAGAAATTAATTTCTAATTAATAATTCAAAATTATTAGTAAATTATATACTTGAAATTCTTAGTAAAGCTTGATAGTGGCTATGATATCTGGCTCGTGAGACTCTGATTTGACAATCCAGTCCTTTGTGTTAGCTTGTCCCTGAACCCCATCCAGGGAGCCTCTGAGGAAACCTCTTATTCCAGTCCCACATCTAAATCTTGAAATTCAATCTGCTAATTAATCCACATAGCTCTTAGACAGAAAGTAAGAGTCTTCTCCCTTTATATCCTGTGCATGGAAACATGATTAAAAAGGTTAAAGGGTGTGACTTGTTGTGCCAGAGTTTAGGCAGTTCCAGGAGAATAAGAGTTTGTGATGTTCCATGAATAGTGATTTTTCCATTTTGGCTCCACTCATTAGTAAAAATAATAACAATGTATGCTGTTCATTGACTATATTAACTACTTCTGTCCTTGCTTACAGTAAAGAGATGGAAAGAATCTTGAATTGTTTACTCCAGCAGCATGCCTATCCCTGCCTTCTTGGTGGAGAAGGATGAATCTCCTTCTTCAGAGAAACAGGATGCAAGGATGGTGACAGGTCTCCCCTAACTGTGTATTCTGTTTATTGTAGTCTCAGTATTTATTGAGTGCCTTTTATCTTCTGGGGACCAGTGGTAAAACAGGGCAGATTCAAATCTTGTTTGAGTTGGCTGCCATTATTTTGTAAGTAATTAACCATCCATCATTACTGATTTAGGAGTTTTATGACTTTCGTCAACATCCCTGAAACTGGCATGCTACCTTTTTAGCTTGCAAGCAGGATAAATATCAGTTCCTTCACAGTTTTTGACTTTGTGGTACAAATACCTTCTCCATATTGTGATTTTGGCTTACGCTTTACTCTTCTCAGTGTTTTGGGTTTGTTTTGTTTTTACAAAGTGAGGCTGTTGCTTTTTATCTATATCTTCCTTTAGTTTGAATGCTCTTTTGTGTGTCCTGTTTAAGAAATCTTTCCATACCTTAGATAATCTCTCGTGTTATTTTCTGGAAGCTTTATTTTTTAACTTTAATGTTTAGGTCTATAATACACCTCCGCTAATTTTTGTTTAGTAGTGTGAGGTAGGAATCTATTTTCTTTTCTTCCTTTTCCTTTTCCTTACTTTCTTTAACCTTGAGCATGGGTACCTCATTGTCCCAACAGCTTTTAGTTTATTTTTTTAAAGATGTACTTATTTATTTTTAGAGAGAGAGAGAAAGCACATGGGGGCAGAGAGAGAGGGAGAGAGAGAGAATCTCCAGTTGACTCTGCACTGAGCATGAAGCCCTGCATAGGGTTCAGTCTCACAATCCCGAGATCATGACTTAGCCAAAATCAAGAGTCATACGTTTAACCAACTGAACCACCCAGCACCCCCAACAGCATTTATTGAAAAGTCTGTCAATTTACCAATACTCTGTAGTGCTACTTTTATCATAAATCAGATGTCCACATTAACATCAGTCTGATTTCTGTTGGTTCAGTTGCTTTGTTTACAGATCCTCCAGCTAGTACTACACGAGCTTAATTACCATAGCATTAATGTCATACGTGTAGGTGCACATATTCCTTTCATTTGTTTCATTTGGTTTTGTTAAGAGTATCTTGGCTATTTTCGATTCCTTTGCATCTTTACATTTTAGAATCGGCTTCTCAAGTTTCATAAAAAATCATAGGGATTTTGATTGGAATTACATTAAATCTGTCAATTTAGAGAGCTTTGACATTTTCCTGCTATTTCAAAATATTGATAAATTTTTAAAGTCTAAAAATTTATACATTCTTTTGGATTTTTAACAAAACCCCTCATAATTCTGTAATCTGTAGAAATGTATAGGTAATTTTTTCTGGATTCTGTATGGTATTTTGCTTAGGACTTTTTCATGTGTGTTCATAAATGAAACTGGCCTATAATTTTTCATTTTTGAAATAGCCTTATTAGAGTTTGGAATTAAGGTTATACTGATTTCATAAAATGAATTGAGGAGTGGGTTCTCATTTATATTCTCTGGAACAGTGTATGGAAAATTGCAGTTATCTTTTTCCCTTGAATATTTGGCAGAGACTGCAGTTGAAGCCATAATGGGCCTGGAGCTCTGTGGGAAAATTTTTGACTGCTGATTTAGTTGTTTCTTTGATGGTTACAGGACTTTTTTTTAAAGATTTTATTTATTTGTTTGACAGAGAACACAAGCAGGGGGAGCAACAGGCAGAGGGAGAGGGAGAAGCAGGTTCCCCACTGATAAGGGAGCCTGATGTGGGGTTTGATCCCAGGACTCTGGGATCACAACTGAAGCTGAAGGTAGATGCTTAATCAACTGAGCACCCAGGCACTCCACAGTCACAGGACTCTTAACAGTTCTCTCTCTCTCTCTCTCTTTTTTTTTTTTGTATCAGTTTAAGTGGGTTTTTTTTTTTTAAGTTATTCAGCCAATTCACCAAAGTCTACAAACTTATTGACATGAAGTTGTATATAGTATCATCTTACTATCTTTTTAGTGTCTGTAGGATTTATAATAATGTCTTCTGTCTTATTCTTGTTAATCAGTCTTGCCTGAGGTTTGTCAAATTTTTAAGTCTTTTCAGGATCCAGTATTTAACTTTGTTCATATTTTTTATTTTAAGTTTGTTTCCTGTTTCCAAACCTAGGAATATATATATATATATATATATGTATATATATATATATTCTTACTACTTTTTAATTTGTATTTTGATCAGAGAACATATGCTATATCAGCCTGTTGTTTACCTCTAAATAATTGTTTATAATTGTGGTTTTTAAACTTTGCTCTGTAAAGACATAAGGATTTTGTAGTATTGTTGTAGGAGCCATCTTGAGGGAAGGTAGAGGGATGACCAGGAGAGCCTTACAGTTCATCCCAGCAGATCTAGCTAGAGGTATGATATCCTTATGTGGTTAAAGTTGTAGGATGTCATTTGAAGAAAGTTTGTCATTAAAAAAAGAATAAAGAGAAGTTTGAAAATCTTAAAAAAATCATTTAAATCAGCAATAAGCAATCTCTCTTCATTTATAAGCACATTTGCCATGGGCCAAAATTAAATCAATTCTGGTGGTTTTCTTGAAAGCTTTTTAGTACTTTTTCTTTATATGAGTGAAGAGACAATATGTAAAAAGCAGGCCTAATGTAATTTGTTGTCACTCTTACTAACTTAAGCAACACAAATCTGCATTCCTTATATTTAGTCTTACAGAGAGCTAAGGGGAAAGTATACTAAACATAAGATTTCCAAGTAGAAATGGATAATAAATATGTTAAAGCTTGCCATTTATAATCTATTTCAGGAGTAGCTAGCATCATTTATCACTCTGTTACCATATATAAAAAAGTACTCTATAAAAAATATTCCTTCTTCAAGGTAAAAACTTACTGCCAGTGGAGAGAAGATAATTATCAGCATTGTTTTTGTTTCTTAGGCTGACAAAGGAATAGCTGCTGGGTGTGGCATCTCTGAAAATAGCAAACTCAGTCATGTTTCTTTATCTTGAATTTACAGAACTTCTTTGATAATAAACAGTTTGATATCTAGATATTTGATTACTTACTGTGAGCATAGTGAAGGGTACCCTCAAGGCTTGGAAAATAATACTTCACAAACTGATGATAGCACTGTGTAACTATCAGCCTGGAAATATCTGTGTTTTAGATTCTTATGGTACCTGAAATTTAATTCTGCATCTGCATTTATTGACAGATTGCACATGAGCTTCAACTTTTCACCTTAATGTTTTCTTTGGTCATAGTATATAATAGTGGTATTTGCTTCCTTGCCCAGACTGCTCTTTACCAGCAGAAATAGTAAATGGATACAAACAGAGTGAAGTGATTAAAAAACAGACAAACAAACAGATCGTGGAAAAATGAAAGAAATAGGAACTGTTGAAAAGGAACAAAAATAGAAAAATTTGAAATGAATACTAGAACTCAACAATGTAACATGGAACAAAATGTGGAATGGTAAGGAAAAATAAATGAAACTGAAACACTTAGGAAAAAAAGATAAAATGTAGAGGAATTAAACATTTAGGATTGTGGGGGAGACAAAAAGGAACAACTTAGACATAAAAGCTTTGTGAGCTTGTAACAATTGGCTAAAGTTGTGGTTTTATCATTTGTTAAGTTATCTTGTAGTAATTAAAATATTTCTACTGATATATCAAATTAGGCTATTTTTTTTTTAAAGAGTGAATTTATTTTCTTCCTTTTAAATCAGATTGCCTGTGTTTTACACTAACTTTCTCTTTTAGATTTCCCTTATGTTACCAGAAAGAAAGTGTCAGGGATAACCTTCATTTTTAAATGTGTCTTAATGGCCTTTTTGGTGCTTAAAAGGGTTTTGCTACCAATTCCAATGAACTACCAAGTAGCACTCTGTAATACCACTGGGTGTCTAGCTACAGTTTAACTCCGTTCTTCATACTCTCTACCTGTGGTGTCACTTCTTACAGGTTAAGAGTTCAGTCCCACAAGACTGCCCTCACCACACTTCAGAAGCCAATTACAAGTCCATGTTTGTCACCTTGCTTCTAACCAATGGAATGTAAGAAGTTCCCATGATGCACTTGTTGGTTTTGATTTGCTAGAGCAGCTCACAGAACTCAGAGAAACATTTACTTGCATTTACCAATTCTATTAAAGAATATGTTAAAGGATACAGATGAATATCCAGATGGAAAAGATGCAAGGTATATGGGAAAGGGCACAGAACCTCCATGCACTCTGTGGGCATGACACTCTCTCCCATCTTCTCTACGTGTTCACCGATCCAGAAACTCTCTGACCTGTCCTTCTGGATTTTTATGGAGGCTTTATTATACAGACATGCTTGATTAAATTGTTGGCTATTGGCAATTGTTAATTCTTCAACCCTTCATGCCTTCCTAGAGGTTTTAAGGGTGAGACTGAAAGTTCTAACCTTCTGGTCACATGTTGGTTCTTCTGGAAACCAGTGCCCACCCTCACTTGGTGTTCAAAAGTCCACCTCATTCATGTAACAAAAAATGCCTTTGTTACTCCCATCTCTTAGGAAATCTCAAAGTTTTTGGAGTCCTGTGCCAGAAAAAGGAACGAAGACCAAATATATGTATATTTATTTATTTATTTATTATAAATCATAAGATCACAGTACCACATACCTCAATTTTAAAATAGTGACCATAGTTTTCCCTATGGAAAGTCAAGTTCACCTACTAAAAGTTATCAAACTATTCCACTCAATCAGAATTGAGACCACAATTGCTATGCAGTAACCTTCATTAACAGATTATTTTTCCTTCTTTAGGAGTGTATCTACAACCCTTTTAACAAGGGGAAAAAACCTTCTTTCTCATATTTATAAATTGTTGGCAAAAGTTTATTATTTTTTTCCAAGTAAAGCCTCTGGCCTCTAACATTTCCATCTGTTCTATCACATGAGAGTTGTATCACATGAGGTTCTATCACATGAAGTTGCTTGAGCTGTTTATTATCCAGAATTTTTTTTAAATTTTATTTATTTATTTTAGAGAGAGAAAGAATGAATGGGGGGAGGAGGAAAGGGAGAGAGAGTATCTTAGGTGGACTCTCCACTGAGCGGGGAGCTCAGTGTAAGGCTCAATCCTGTGACCCTGAGATTATGACCTGAGTTGAAACCAAGAGTTGGACACAACTGACTGAGCCATCCCACTCTTCAGAATTTTTGAGTGCTAGTTGCAATTAACCTTTTTTTTTTTTTTTAAGATTATTTATTTATTTATTTATTTGTCAGAGAGGGAGAGAGAGCAAACGAGCACAGGCAGACAAAGTGGTAGGCAGAGGCAGAGGGAGAAGCAGGCTCCCTGCCGAGCAAGGAGACCGATGTGGGACTTGATCCCAGGACGCTGGGATCATGACCTGAGCCGAAGGCAGTCTCTTAACCAACTGAGCCACCCAGGCGTCCCTGCAATGAACTTTTTTACACTGAAAAGTTCTTTGCTTGACCTACCTTTTAATTAAGGTAGCATTCATTCATTCACCATTTAATAAATATATTTTGAGAACATACTTTCTAGTTGTGCTATATATAAACAAGGCAGAATGAATGTAATATAAACCATGTTTTCAAGTAGCTGAAAATTTATTGCTTGGGAAAAACGGAGGAAGGAATTCCATGGGAAGCCAGTGAAAGTTTTAGAGATTATGTGAACTTTGAAGTAGGTCTAGGAGGATGAATGAAAGTTTGTCTGATGAAGAGAAAACCAGAAAATAATTATGTAAGCATTAGAACTTGCTAAGAATGAATTTTAACTCCTTGACTTGAGAGTTAATTACACACATTGTCTCATTCTATAAAGACGAGAGGTATTACTGACTGACAGCATTTGATCAGAGAAGAATCTCTGTAAGTGATGTAAGGGATCTTACAGGAATTAGATCTCACTGAATCATGGCAGCTGTTAAGCAATCTATAAAAGTTGTATATAATTGTGCCCCTACTTCTGGTGTGGGACCTGAAGTTAGCCAGGACTAGTAACCAGCACACAAGGTGGGAGAGAACAAAGGCAGACTACAGCCCAGAAGGACAGAAGAACTACGTCTTTCTATCACCAGAAACTATATAGGTCTCCTATCACCACTAAGCATCTGATCTTAATGATGTGGGTGGTCTGCAGAATAGCTGGCACATTTTGTGATGGAGCTGCATAGGAACGTGGTCTAGAATTCAGAGAAGCTGGAGGAAGATCCCATGATTGCTGGAGGAGCTATCCCACACCACTTACAAGTTGAGCCACTGGATCTGTAATGACATGGGTGTACATGAGGTGATATGTGCATTTCAGGGAATTTTGACAGTTACAGAGGACTGTGTAACCCATAACCCTATCAAAATATAGAACATTTCTATCATGCCAGAAAGATTTCTGATGCTTCCTTAGAATCCATTTGCTCCTCTCACCAAAGGCAACCGCTGTTCCTATTTCTCTTACGATAGATGAGCTTTGCCTGTTCTCAAACTATGAAAATGTAATCAAACAACATATTCTTTTTTTATCTGGAATTTTTTCTCTCAGCATAATGTTTTTGAAATTTATTCATATTGTGTATATCAGAAGTTTGTTCCATTTTATTGAGTGAGGTATGAAAGAAACCGTTATTTTGGGACTAAATCTTACTCTCTGGATAAGAACATTTACTCAGAAGTGCTTGAGGAAGGCTTGAGGCCACTGTCTTATCTCTGTAAGAGCAGCCTCCTCAGGGGAACCTTTTTATCATTGCTTTACTTTGGGGCACAGAATCTTGACTTTTTCAACCCTAACAAGGCCCAAATTACTGAATTTTTTGTGATTTGGATTATAATCCACAGGTTGAGGGCCTTCCTTAGAGTTGTATTCCTTCCATCTCGTCTTCCAAATCCAAGGATCTTTTCTGGGCCTTCTCACATTAACATGCACTAACATATTGAGATTTTCTTCTGGTCATCTTAGAGTTATATAAGCTTTGGTTAGCACGTGGTCTGTCTTCCGTGATATCATAAACAATGATTTTATTAAATATTATCCCATGCCATAATAAGGATTACTGGCCATATTAATCTGGGTTCTCCAGAGAAACATAGGATGTGTGTATATATACAGAAAGGGGGATTTTTTTTTTTTTTTTTTTGAAGAAATTGGCTCACACAATTATGGAGGCTGGCAAATTCAAACTCTATAGGATGAGTCAGCACACTGGAGATCCAGAGAAGATTTGATGTCGTGGTTCAAGTCTGAATAATACCAGCTGATAGAATTCTGTTCAAGGGAGGTCAGTCTTCTGTTCTATTCAGGCCTTCAGCTGTGACTGACTGGATGAGACCCGAACACATTATGGGGTGCATTCTGCTTTACTCAAAGGTCACTGATTTAAATTTAATTTTATCCAAAAATACCACCAAAGAAACATCCAGAATACTGTTTAACCAAATATCTAGGCATAACAGCCCAGTCAAGTTGACACATAAAATTAATACTCGGGCTTTGTAGCCAGTTGTGATTTGTTTGAATATTCTCTCCATTGCCTGCTTACTAAGCCAGTTCTACATTTTAGATTCTGCTAAAGCAAGTCCACATTTGGTGCCAAGTTCAGTTTAAGAGAAGATAATTTTTGTTCTAATATAACAGAAAGAAATAGACTCAAAATAGTGACTTAAATAAGTAAAAGTCTGACTAGGTTTCTCGGGGTTGTTCTGGCAATCATTTGATTGCCAGACTCCACAATCATCAGGGATCTAGGCCCCAGCTTTCTTCCACCTCATGGTCCAGGGTGGGTATCCCAGCTCTTGTGTTTAATCTGCATTGCAACTAGTAGGAAGGGACAAAAGAACATACCTCACATTACTTCTACTCACATCTCATGGGTTAGACTTAGTCATATGACTACCTTTGGTGAAAGGCAGTTTAGGAAATTAGCCTTAGCTATATACCATTAAAAATCACATTACTACAAAAGGAATTGAGAACTGGTATTGAGGAAAAATTAGAAGTGTTTGTCAAAAATTGGAAATCCCTTGATCAGATAGCACTGGAAGATGCATAGGAGATTTATAAGAAAATCCTTAAGAAAACCAATTTGAAAAATTTTACAGTAGTCAAGAATCGATAACAAAGGCATTAAGGAAGTAAATGATAGGGAAATAGGGACAAGTGGTTAGATTTGCAAGGTAATTTCAATGGAGAATTAATAGAACTTGGTGATTTATTGGTTCTGGAGTTGGAGGGAGAAGAAAGTGTCAAGGATAATACCTTGAATAACAGCATGAGCTGTAGAGCTCTATTGTCTGGATTTGATTCTTCGTTTGTATATTTCCTGAGTGGCCTTGTAGCAGTTGCTTAACTCTCTTGCCTTGGTTTTTTCATCTGCAAAGTGGGAATAATAACTAATGTTTGAAAACTTAATTGAAAGCTTGAATGAGATAACATGTAAAACACCCAACTTTAGGAAGAAAAAATAAACCAAGGAGGGGACCGAACTGGCTCGTTCAGTAGAGCATACAACTTGATCTCAGAGTTGTAGGTTTGAGCTCCATGTTGGGTGGAGAGATTACTTAAAAATAAAATCTTAAAAAAAAAAACAAAACCCTAAGGATAAAATTCTTGGGAAGACTGATATTTAATGGATAGGAAGAAGAGGAAAAGTGGTTAAGGAGGCTAAAAGGAACTTCAGAGAAGGAAGGGTGAACAAAGGAAGAGTAGTGTCCCGAAACCACAGTGGGAGAATGTTTCTTGAGGTTGAGGATGAAAGAATCAAATAGTATAGTTAGATGTGGGCTGAAGATGAAACTTTTGGGCTGGTTTTGTACTCATTTTACTCAATACTCAAAATTTGGTTAAATGAATTGCCAGATGATTTGGAGTTTGGAATAATTACCAAATCACTCCAAATTATTTGGAATTTTAATGGAAGTTCTCAGAGGTTCTAACAGTCAAGTGTAGTTTAAATTCTTTAAAACTATGATTTAGATGTCAGTCTGTGATGAGGAGGTTCAAATTATGTTTCAGCATGAGGTATTTGCTTTCATTTACCTCATCGTAAATGCTCTATCACTGGAATAGGTGAAGATTGTGTATTCCATAAAGGGAGCAGGTAGCCAAGATTCTCAGGTCATGGTGTCAGACCTAGTAGTTCTTTAGTTTCTTTATGTTAAAAGTGCCTATAAGTATATAGTTACTCCTTACCTTCAGTTTTGGGACAGTTGGGATGATAAAATGTATGCATGTGGCATCCTCTTTTTTCTTAGCCTAAATTCCATTCCATAGCAGTGGTAACATTTGCTTCAGGGTATGTAGCAGTGGTAAAACTTGCAGTCCTTTTCCTGGTATTCAATTAGGGTGGCAGTCTTTGTGCTGCATTAATTACCTTTGCAACTTTGAGTAAGTCACTGAGTCTTTGTGACCACCCTCCATTTGATAAACTGGGTCAGACTGTTTATCCTCTGCACCTCATAAGGTTTTATTATGACTCCATGTGTGAGGTGCTCTTTAAATTAAGTGCCAAATAAACATAAGATAATATGACTAATTAGACTGATAGCTTGTCCTTCACCTGGCTAATACAGGAATCACATCTCATTTAAATGATTCCTGGACCAAATCCATATTCCTGTTGAAACAGGAGTCTTCTATTTTATTTGAAAGAAAAAGTAAAAATTTCTTCCTGGGAGAACATGTGCTGTGTGTACAGTGTTCTCTGGAGGCATTTAACCTTTTCAGTTTGGGATTTAGTTTGTCATTTCAGTAGTTAAGATACAAAGACTGCCAGTAGTTTTCATACGGCTTTCACATTAATTATAGAAATATTTTTCTTTTCTATGTAACTTGAAAGTAACCTTATGAAGTAGCCTCATATATAACCTCTGAAATACTAATTGAATATTAAATGGTTACAAGGGACCAATTGCAGGATTGATGCTTTTCTGCCCATTTTAAATTTTTTAAAGTTACTATAGTCTCACTTGGTTTTTAAAAAAATGTCTAAGCATTTTAAAAAAATGTTAGAATTTCTAAGATGAAGGGAACAGGATTGAGAATACTGTGGCAATAAAGGAATCTTTAAGTCTGTTTCACTTGATTGCTTCTTCATATTTACATCTGAAGAAAAGGAAGCTATTGCCTTAATGCTTTAATGTTGGTAGAAGGGACTTTAGGAAAGATGAAGAATAAATATATTAATCACAGTGATATTTAGCTGTAATCTTAATTTTTCAAAAGTATAGACATCTATTATTGCTTTACTTCTACACCAGAAATTGTTGTAGGAGGGGCAGTGACTGTAATTGCAAACATGTTACAAGGAAGACATAAAAAGATGTTGTTTAGGGGCGCCTGGTGGCTCAGCGGGTTAAAGCCTCTGCCTTCTGCTTGGGTCATGATCCCAAGGTCCTGGAATCGAGCCCCGCATCTGGCTCTCTGCTCAGCAGGAAGCCTGCTTCCCCCTCTCTCTCTGCCTGCCTTTCTGGCTACTTGTGATCCCTGTCTGACTTGTGATCTCTGTCTGTGAAATAAATCAAATCTTTAAAAAAATTTAAAAGAAAAGATGTTGTTTATCTCCTGATATGTAAGTAAACCATGAGGAATTAAAGGGGGAAAGAATCACTTTCTGTTTTGGTCAAAAGATGGCACTATTGCTGTGCTGATTGTTTTCTTCTGCAGTTTTGTTCAGTCTTTTTAAATATAGAAAACAGTTAAAATTAGTGATCTAATTAACACTGACCCTCCCAACAGAATGCCAGATTACTAATCAAGGACCAGAAGAATAGACCAGAAAAATGGAATTTATATTTTTAAAATGTGTTAGGTTGTTTTAGTAGCTATTTAAATAACATTTTCTGAGATTCAGAGATTTACCTTAGGAACAACAGGACACCCTGCATCATGTTATCAATTTTGGTTAAGTTTGAAATACCTTTAGTTTGGAACCTTGATAGCTACCAGGGTTTCAAGATTTTTTTTTTTTTCTTTTTCTAGTTTTTTAAAGTCCTTGAAATTGTTTTCATTAAAGTGATAATACTTTTATCCTTCAAGGTATTAAGGTCAGGTAATCATTTATTTTTCCCCCTCAACCATTATACTTTACTTATTGATAGCTGGTGAACTATGTGGACCAGGCTGGAAATGTAAAGGTGGTCTCTCTTCTTGTCCTGGGAGTGCCAGCATCTTCTTATCTTATTTCTAAGCCAGTACCTTAAATGGCTCTTGGGGCTTAATTCTTTGTTTTTCTTTGAGCAGATCTTTTAAGGGTGGAGAAATTTAGGGAAAAGTACTGAACAAAATGACAAACTCCTTTAAAAAGGGGCTTTATTATTGATTATACAAAGTGTTCTTTAACAAATACAAAATAAATAAAATAAAAAATACAAACATACGAGTCTCAAAACACTTTTTGGGGGGAAGGTGGAATCCTTGGTACATTGAGAGAACACAAAACAATCCAGTTTTGTTTGCTCACTCTGTACTAGAGTAGGAGTACTCTGACGGACTCCTGCAAATAGACTGCAGATTTACCTCTCTGGTGCTTTTTAAAGTTAAGATTTAAATGGTTTACTTCTTAAAGTAATTAAGCTTTCATCAGTTAATTATGTGGCTAGTTTATCATGTAGATACAAGACAGGATCTAGTTTATGTCCTTTGCATTGTAACTCATTTGAAGCTAAAATACCAGTCCATAATCTTATTCAGAATGTTTGAGGCCAGATATGTTTCAGAATTGTGTTTTTTAAATTTTATTTTAAAAAGGTAATGTAGTAGATACTTGGTATAATACTTCCCCCAGTAGGGTCTGAGGCAGCAACCTGTCATCAAATATTAATATGTTTTCAACAAACCTCTGAATAGTTATATCACATGGGCTAAGTCTTGACCATAAATAACCTCATATCAATTTAGGTCAGATTTTGAGGCCGGTGAGTCTGCTACAGACTTAAGGAAAAAAACTAGGTTGCAGAGCTTTTGGATTTCACAAAGACATGTTTAAGAGGTAATAGAACTGAAGTCTCATTGCAGTCTACTCTGTGAACTGCCCGAAATCCACTAAGGTTTTCTGTTTGTAAATGGGAAAATTTAATTTATTCTATTTAATGGTTTCTTTTTTAGGAAATGTTTTATTGGGGTACCTGGGTGATTCAGTCATTAAGCGACTGACTTCAGCTCAGGTCATGATCCCAGCATCTTGGGATCCAGTCCCTCGTCAGGCTTCTTGTTCAGCTGGGAGCCTGCTTCTCCCTCTCCAGCTCCCCTGAGCTTGTGTTCTCTCTTTCACCATCTCTCATAAGTAAATAAAATCTTAAAAAAAAATAGAATATGTTTATTTTGTGTTTAACTAGGTGGTTCAAGCACAAAATGCATTTCAGCCTATTCCATAATAACACTGAAAGACAGCCAAAGATTTAGAGAAATTTGTATAGCCAGATTCTACCATAAAGCAACAGGCTATCTGGCGTAAGTTCTGTGGCAAAGAAAGTCATCATTCTTTTTCTATCAGGAATACTTGAGGTAAAAGCATTTCCCACTTTATTTTATGCTGTACTATTAATCAATACCAGCTTTATTTCCTACAGCATGTTGTGAGATAGAATCTTATTTCAAATTTAAAGTAGGGTTAAGCCTGATTATGACTTGGGTAGGGGATTTCTGAGGGGAATATATGTTTCAGTTAATGATAGAAGGATTGTGTTATGTGACACCCTTTATAGAAGTACTTCTCCTGGTTCTGCATTATAGTGTATTCAATAAAATATAAAATATATATAATTTATACAAAATATATAAAACACAAGATAATGTCTGCTAGTTTCTACTTCAGTTTAAAGTATTACCACCTAATCTGATCAAACAAATATCATGTAGTATAGTTAGGTTATAGCATAGGTGAAAATAATCCTATTACTCAGGTTCTTGTTAAACTATGAAATTTATAGTGATTGAGAAGCCCCAGGGACCACAGGTCACTTGGAAAAAGTTAGCAGAGGATACCATTATGCCAAATGGATGTTGCTTAGTTATTTATTTAGTTTTCTTTCCTATTGTTTAAAAATTTGCATAATACAGAAATTTATATAAGTGTAGAGAGAACCCTTTTTGCCTTCTTCCAGACCTCAGATCCAATGCGTCTTATATTTCTTTTCTAATCCTGACTTATATTTTTATATGGTCAAGACCACAACTTTTCCACCTTCCTTGTATTATTCAAGTCTCTCTGACTTCTAAATATTTTTTTCCCTTTCCAGAATTTTAAATTTCTTACTGGGCTTGTTAAGACCTATTAAGCGGTATCTTTATTCTGATTATAATAATTTCTGTCCTGAAACATCACACCCTTCTCACATCCTCCTACCTAACTGCTCTAAAAAATATATATGTATATAGTATATATATGTATTCATATATTATGATATTATATATTACATTTATATACAGTCTTTGTGATTCAGATGAAATAATAATTACTTCGTTCTTATGGGCTGTTTCAAAGTATGCATGAATTATAGAAGCAGATGATTTATCCTAGACAGTACTGTAGTAGGTAAAGTAGTGCATATTTATGTACTTATATTTTAGAAATGTATTAATTTTCACTTAATATTATAAAACACATACTAAATTATCTTTTACTTTATTGGAATGCCAATACCAGAAGTACTGTTTTTTATTTATCTATTTTTTAAGATTTTATTTATTTATATGACAGACAGAGATTACAAGTAGTCAGAGAGGCAGGCAGAGAGAGAGGAGGAAGCAGGCCCCATGCAGAGCAAAGAGCCCGATGCAGGGCTCGATCCGAGGACCCTGGGATCATGACCTGAGCCGAAAGCAGAGGCTTTAACCCACTGAGCCATCCAGGTGCCCCAGAAGTACTGGTTTTTAAATCATTGAACTAATCTATAAAGTTGTCGAATACTCTAGTCTTAACTAAAATTAAGTTACCTGTTACCATTTATGTGTCAAAACTGAAGAAACTATTATATGCATTGATAAATGCTAATTAGAAAGATATCTTTATACTTTCTAATAATTCTCAGCTGTTTGAACCCTAGGAGTGAGTTTTCTTCACATGCCTGTTTTCCTTGATTATGAATACAAATTTATTTTTTAAAGAATTTATTCATTCATTTGAGAGAGAGAGCACAGGCAGAGGGAGAAGGAGAAACAAACTCCCTGCTGAACTGAGAACCCAATGTGGGGCTTGATCCCAGGACCTGGAGCTCATGACCTGAGCCAAAGGCAGATGCCCAACCACCTGAGCCACCCAGGTGCCCCCAAATTATGGTATTTTTAAAATCTATAACTGCTATAAGCAAAAGGAAAAAAAATGGTGTTTAAACAACAATCATCAGAAGTAAACAACCACCATTTGACAGGAATCCCTAACATTTTTGTGCTAGGGTATTGAGATTAACCCAGTTAGTAACAAAGCCTTTGTGTTGCCACATACAATTTTCTTATTTAGAAATTAATGTGATCAGTTAAGTTATACCAACCTAATTTTAGAAACATAAATTATGAATGTTGGAATGAAAACAAACCAGGAGAATTAGCCAACACTGTAAAAATTAATTTAAATTTCCATCAAGCCAGGAACATATTGTTTGTAAGTGATGAAGCTTCTGTGTACTTTTTTGTAACTGTAATAGGAAAGAATCATACTTATTTGATTAGGTATTGGCTTTGCTAACTGTGGAAGTAAGAGCAAAATAAGTCCTTTTGGCGGGGGTTTAAAAAAACTGTATGCAAACTGCATACATCCCTTACACAGTAATCACAGTTTTTTAAAGCATATTTTGTACTGGGATGCCTGGGTGGCTCAGTGGTTAAAGCCTCTGCCTTTGGCTCAGGTCATGATCTCAGGGTCCTGGGATCTAGCCCTCCATTGGGCTCTCTGCTCAGCAGGGAGCCTGCTTCCCTTCCTTTCTCTCTGCCTGCCTCTCTGCCTACTTGTGATCTCTGTCAAATAAGTAAATAAAATCTTAAAAAAAAAAAAAGAATATTTTGTACCCATTGCTATAATCCAAAATGAGTGTAGTTGTAATTTACACAATTTTAGCAAAATCTTCTGATGCCTTAGTATGTTAGCTGTAAATTAAAAAAAATCCCAGTTGTGTATTAATTTCCTCTTGCTGCTATAACAAGTTACAACAAAGTTAGTGGCTTAAAGTAACACAAGTTTATTTATCTTACACTTCTGGAGGTTCTAAGTTCAAAATTAAGTTTCTGGCAGAGCAGCAGTTCCTTCTGGATGCTCTAGATGGGGGCTGTAGACTGAATATTTGTATCCTCCCAAAATTTATGTTAAAATCCTAACTGCAAAAATGATGGTTTTAGGTGGTAGGTCTTTGGGGGTGATTAGGTTATGAGGGTTGAGCCCTCATGAATGGAATTAGTGACCTTATAAAAGAGAACCCAGAGAGTTCCCTCACCCCTTGTGCCATGTGGGACACAAAGGCCACCAGTGAACCAGGCAGCAGGTCCTCACCAGGCACCAAACCTGCTGGTACCTTGATCTTGGACTTTCCAGCCTTCAGAACTGGGAGAAATAAATGTTTATTGTTTATGCCACCCAGGCCATGGTGTTTTTGTTATAGAAGCCCAATGGGACTAAGGTGGAGAATTGTTTCCTTACCTTTACGAGTTTCCAGAAGCAGTTCACATTCCTTGCATTTGGTCTTTGGCCAGCAGTCTTGGCACTCCTGCCTCAGCTTCAGTCATCACCTCTTTCTCTGACTCTCCCGCCTTACTTTTTGATTTGTAAGTAAGGATCTTTGGGGTTATATTGGGCATACTCAGATAATCCAATTTAGTGTTCCTATCTCAAGTTCCTTTATTTAATCACTTCTTCAAATACCCTTTTGCCATGTAATGTGACATGTTTAAAGGTACTGGGGATCAGGATATGGCCAACTTTGGGGGGCCGTTATTCTTCCTACCACAGGCTGTTCACAGATCTGAACCCATGAATGGTTCACATCTCTGCTGTTTAGATAGGAGCCTTTTTTCTTTTTATGGGGGAATATTTAGGGAACGATGAAAAGTAAGATGCGTATAAACATTTTTTTAGAGACTGTCAACAAACACTGAAGGTTAAGTTGGCTTTTGGTGGTAGGCACTTCCCCAGATATTTTTTACAATAAATGAATACATGAGAAATTCTGAATACCATTATATTTTAGTTATCTGGAACCTCAGGCAATAAGTTTTCTAGAGAGTTAATCCCTTAAGAGTAAAAAAGAAAAAGTTAACAATGTCTGTGGGAACGTTTTGGATATTTATCCTACTGTCATAGCTCCCCTTTAATTTGTGTTATCATAGAAATACATCATATGGGAAAAAAGTGAAAATATAAATGAACCTTTAGCTAAAAGAGATTTACTCCTACCACTCCCCACTCTTTCCCTAGTCTTATTCCTCATAGGCAACCACTTCTAATTGTTTCTTTACCTATTCTGCCTGTTGCTCCCAAACTTCTAACTAGTATGTTTATCTTTTATTTTTTTAATTATTAACTTTAGACATTGACTACTGACTTCTTCTTGGGCTTCTCTCAGCTAGGCCACCCTTAACCTCCTCACCCCACTCTGCACCCTGAGTTCTTAATACCCTGTTCTCAGTTTCTCCCTCATTCAGTTCAGAGACTTAGCGTCACATGCTTAGATTTACACTTCTTATTCTGTTAGTGGAAGGGCCTCTGAACACATTTCTGACTTTTTTCTTTTTGAAATAATGAGACCACTATCTCTTGGCTTCTCATTTTGTGATGTAAGAATATTTGCAGCTCCACCCTGCCTTCCATTTCTCCCTCCCCACTTCCCTGTGACTTACAACTGCACCTCTGCTGTCTGGTCCACAGTATTCTTTCTGAGATATTCAAATCTGTTCTGAAGCATTTACTAAGGTCAGTCTGTGGAATGATTCTGAACACTGAAGACCAATAATCAGTACATATTGTTTAAATCTGTAAATACTGTTCACTGCAGAATGGACTGATAACCTTAGAATTGCATTTCCTTTTCTACTGGTTCAGTGTTATGATCGAGTGCTGGAAGGAAAATGTTCGTACAGTCAAATTTGATGGGAGAATCCCTTTCTTTCCTATTTTTCTCCCTTCCCCCGCCCCAGCCCAGTTACATATACCAAATCTTCAAGGTTTTCTCACTTTTCAGTCATTTAATCTCTTCTGTCCCTTCTCACTTCCTTCTAAATATTTCCCTCTCATTCTAACCTGGAGTAATTACCCTTTGGGGCTCCTAAGTAGTTACCATTCTGGGATTTCACTCCCTCCACTACTTTCCTATGTTACACTTATGACATTCAGTATCACATTTCTCCCCACCTCCTCATTTTGCTAGAGGTAACATTTCTGAGTCATCAGATATCTGAACGTTTCCGTATTTCTCCTATATATTTATTTGACAGTTTGGCAGTAAATAGCATCAACTTTAAATTGCTTTTTTCCCAGGATTTCAAGTGAGCTATGCCATTGATGCCAGTCTATTTCCTGGAGCCTTATTGGTGACCCATTTTTCTTTCAGAAGGCTTTTAGCGCCTTTGGTTCTTGAAGTTCTAAGGTTTAATAATAATGTATCTAAGTATGGATGTTTTTCAGTCATTATAAAATTGAAGTGTTTACAGTGTTAATATAAGACCTTCTATACCCCTTCCTCTTAACTTTCTGATCTCATCTCATTCTGCCACCCCCTTGCTCACCTTGTTCCAGTCATACTGGCTCCTCTTTCCTCGAATGTGCCTCAGGGTCATTGCACTGGTTAATCCTTTTGTGTGGAATGCTCTTCCCTCCAATATCTGCATGGCCTCTCCCTTACCTCCCCAGGTCTTTGTTCAAGTGTCACTTCCTGAAATGTCATCCTATTCAAACTACCCCATGTAAAACTGTAATCTTCCTCCTGCCCCCATCCAAGCTCTTCTAATCCTGTTGTCTTGATATAATTTTCTTCATAAACCTATTAGTAAATTTTAAAAAATATGTAAACTGTGGTACTATAAAGATGTATTTGGTCTTTGTTACTGGATCCAGGCCAGAGGTCCTAAAACCCTAGTAATTTCCTAAGTGGTAAGAGGGATAGAAACATCTTTTATTATAATACTTGCTTGTTGTTAATATGAAAGGAGCAATTTTTATTATTGATAAAGCTTTTGTCAACCACACCTTAGTTTATGTCAGTGAGGTGGCTTTTGGAAAGCCTCTAAGGGTGTCAGGGGAGCCAACCATGTGACTAGAGGATTGGAGCTCTCAGCACCCCTCCCCAGTGCCTCCCCCTCCAGAGAGATTGGGTGAAAACACCAATGGCTAATGTTTTAATCATTATGCCTACTTAATGAAGCGTCCATAAAAAACCCTAACTGAAGGGATATGGAGGGCTTCCAGATTGGTGAGGAGGTGCTGGGAGGGTGGCATGCCTGGAAAGGGCACAGCAAGTCTGCACCCCTTTTCCCATACTTTGTTTTATGCATTCCATCTGGCTAATCCTGAATTGTATCTTTCTATAATCAATCAGTAATCTAATAAGTAAACTCTAGAAAATTCTAGAAAATTGTTGAACCCAAGGACAGGGATTGTGGGAACCCTAATTTATGGCAGGTCAATCAGAAGTACCAGAGGCCTAGATTTCCAGTTGGCATCTGAAGGGCAGCCTTGTAGTAGGCTTAGCCCTTAACCTTGGGATCTGATACTAACTCCAGGTGAATAGTGTCAGAATTGAGGTAAATTGTTGGACTTGGAGTCAGTGTTTTCAGAGAATTGAGGGGAGGATTGTCTGGTAAGGGAAAAATACACAAACATATATACATACATATGTGTGTATTATGTATGTGTTTACACACACAATTTGTCCTTTGGTGTGTATATACTTTGTATTAGTTTTCTAGGACTACCATAAATTACCATAGACAGAGTGGCTTAAATCACAGAAGTTTATTTTCTCACAATTTTGGAGGTTAGAAGTCTGCGAGCAAGGTCCCCAGGGTTGGTTTCTTCAGGCCTCTCTGGTTGGCTGGTAGATATCTGTCGTCTCCCTGTGTCTTCTTATGGTCTTCCCTCTATAACTCTGTGACCAAATTTCCTTTTCTTGTAAGGACACCAGTTATGTTAGAGTAGGACCCAGCTCGTTTTAACTAAATTGGCTCTTTAAAGATCCTATTTTCCAAATACTATTAGATTCTAAACTGTTGGGGGTTAGGACTTCAGCAAATGAATTTGGAGGAAGGGGACACAATTTAGCTCATGACAGACTTACTATCAATACTATTATTATTTTTTTATATATATATTCTGTCTCTCCCAGCCAGAATGGTAGCTTAATGATGGTAAGGAGTTTTTATTGTTGTTGTAGTTGTTTTTTAAAGATTTTACTTATTTATTTGACAGAGAGCACAAGCAGGGGGAGTGGCAGGCAGAGGGAAAAGCAGGCTCCCCGCTGAGTAAGGAGCCTCATGTGGGGCTCCATCCCAGAACCTTGGGATCATGACTTGAGCCTAAGGTAGACACTTAACTGACTGAGCCACCCAGGCATCCCAGTCGTTGTTCTATTTTAATACATACCTAACATTTAGAACAATGCCAAGCAACATAATAGATGCTCAATTAATAATAATAAGTGTTCTAGCCTCTTGATGAGTTCTTTCATCTTTAACACTCCTTTTATCTCTGGAAAATTCTCTTATTATTTCATTGATTTAGTGTCCCCCCACTTCCAGTTTCCTATATTATCTTTCCAGTACTCCTATTAATTAAAATTTGGACTTACTTGATTGATCTTACTTGTCCCATTTTTAGTCAATCTGTTCTACTTTTTTGGATGATTTCTTCAATCTTAACTTCTAAACACTTCTACAATGTACTACTTTTTTTTTTTTTTGTATTACTTATTTTGTTAAACATGTATTTAACTCCTCCTATGAGCCCTTTCTTTGGTCCTGTTCCATGACATTCTATTATTGTTTTATAGGTGCTATATCTTTGCTGATCTTTTTGCATTTAATAGGTCTTACTATGTCTCTTGTTTTCTGAATTTTCTGTTTCTTCTTAAACCATTTTTGTTTGTTTTTACTGTTATACATTGCTTAAGCATTATCACTCAAAATTATCTGGCAGTCCTTGGTTGTACATTTTTATTTAATGGGACAATAAAATACTAGGAGTTTTGTTTTAGAAGTTTAAAGGTGGGATTTTTTTGCCCAGTGATGTCACTTTATGATGAGCTGGCAGTTACCCTGGAGGCTCCCTTCAAGGGAGAATGTGGAGGACTTTGGTTTCGGGGGCAAATGCTGACAGTGGCTGACTTAGGTCTCCTCAGATAATTTATTCAACTTTCTTAGATAAAAACCTTCCAAACTGTTTTTGGCTGCCTGACTTGCCATACATGGGAGTATGGAATCCATGGTTTCTTATATATGCTCTGAATTAATATCCTTGTTGTCACTTTTTACTCCCATCACATTATAGCTGGCATTTCCAGTTCCCAAACTCTGTAGTTCCCCAGGTCAAATTATGCTCTCTGTGGCTGTTGTCCTCACCATGGAGAGGCTCTCTCCTCGCTCTTGATCTGCTACCACTCCTCCATCTGCGTATCATCTTTCAGAAATATGTTGAAATCTGTTATCAGTTAATAAGTCTATCCTATTTACTTTATTGTTTTGAGTTGATCCTTAAAAATATATGTATATGTTTTTCACCTTGTGTTTCAGGGTGTCTGAGGATATTTGAGGAAAGAAAAGTTTGTTGTCAGGTTGTTTGTCTTTTTTTTTAATCAGTTTGTTTGTCTTGACTTAGGATTCCTCAATCTTTTAACAATTGGACATAGGGAATAGAATTTGAACTTATTTTGATGATGTGTATCTTCATTATAAATCTCCGCTATTGGCATGTGCTCTAGATTGTTAAAATACAAACGTGAGACATGGGATTGGCTGTATACTTAAGTCCAGTACAGGTTTTAGAATATGGACTCCTTAAACAAAAAACCTTGAGTAGTAATTGTTTAGGGGTTATCACCACAGCAGCAGGACTAAAACTTTTATTGTTTTCTCTCCCGGTAGATTACCTTGTCTCCCACTCCACTGTTATTATCAAGGCTTTCTTTCTATCATGAACTTTATTTACCTTAAAACATCCTAGTTCCCTCTTCATGCTTCCATGTTGTTTCAGATGAAGTGCTGGAACCCCATCTTTTTTGAAGCTAACTCCTCCATTTGCTGTCTGAAGCCCTAGGTCTGTCCTTCTCTTGGATCTGCATTTACAAATACGTTCAAGTCTTCCTCAAAAATAAAAACAAAAAAAAAACAAGCTAAAACAGACAAACAAAAAACACCTTTCTTTCTATCTTTTCCTAAAGCTACACTTTAATCAGGTGAAGCCCTCATTACTTCCTTTCTGAGTTTTGTCTCCCTTTAAATGTAGGTATTCTCTTAGTGTCTCCCTATAGTTCACTATTTCCTTGCTCTTTTCCGGGGAAATCCTATTTACGCCCATGACTTCAGCTATCACTGAACCCTAACTGCTTTCCTGAAGTTCAGATGTTCTTCCCACCTACTCATTAGTACCACTCAGTATATTCAAAGACAAACCCATTAATCATGTTCCACCCTCATCCTCCTAGCCTTAAAAAACAAAGAACCAGCCAAATACATTCTCTGTTTTTCCCATGTTGACTGATCTGATTATCATTTTTTCAAGTCACATTAGAAAGAAATAGTTGTAAGGCTAGAAAACACCCACAGTTATTGCAGCCTAAGTCACAGTAAGGTTATTTTCAAGTATAAGCTTCCTTGCCCTCTGACCTCATAGTTTCCTTTTCCTGCATCTAACCAAACTTCTCCATTTTCCTGATTACACACAGGTCTGCAGTTAAGGCCTTACGCCCTGGAGGGTTGCTTGTGTACTCTACATGCACACTTTCCAAGGCAGAAAATCAAGATGTCATCAGTGAAGTTTTAAACTCCTACACAAACATCATGCCTGTGGACATTAAGGAAATGGCAAGGACTTGCTCCCAAGACTTCACATTTGCTCCCACTGGCCAGGAATGTGGACTCTTAGTGATTCCAGACAAGGGCAAAGCCTGGGGCCCAATGTATGTAGCCAAATTGAAGAAATCATGGACCACGTGAAATTGGTGATACTCATTTTGTAAGCCATGAGTGTATTATTACATTTATATTTCTGGGTTCTCTAGGTGTTAACATTTAAATAAATGTGGAATCATTTTCCCTGGATCTGTTTGGAATCCTGTTTACTTAATACTTGGCATCTCAGAATCTAGGCTTTAGGATTTTCCAGGTGTACTTTTTTCCTAGAAGTATATCTATAGCACTGGTTTCAGGTGTTGCAGATGGTGTTTGTTCTGAATAATCTGCTGTCTTTTAGTTGGCATTTTATAGTTAAATTAATCAGAATATGTGGTTTTATGCATGCTGTGTTTAGGGACACATTGTATCCATGATGTTGGTGTTTTGAACCTTTAAAAATACACATTTGGCTGTCCCTTTTATAATTTTTCTCCTTATCAAATATGTGGATTCTCTCAGAATCCACCCCCCACCTTTTTCTATAAGAACTGATTAGTATTCTGAGACTGACTTCTTAAGCGGCACTATTTCTACTTCTAGAAAATAGGTTTCTTATTTGCCACATTGTTTTCCACTAAGGACTGTCTTCTGTTTACTGCAAAGGTCAGTGACTCTATTGACACCAGCTTTATTTCTCCACTTTTTTTTGTATTCACAAATACAAATTGAAAGGGTAAATTATGTTGAAAGGCTGTTAGAACAGCAGATTCACATGCACAAGTTTGACTTTCGACATTCAGCTTGTAGAATAATGGAGTCTATCCAGCAGGCTATAAAGCAAGTACTTGAAACAAAACCAGAATGATTAATAACTGCAATAACTGAACTATATTTGGAGAGTTTTGTTACATAATTGCAGTCATAATGAGCACTACAGAATCTGATTATCTTACAGTTGCAATCTGGAGGGGCTTTTTATTTCACTCCGTTATGAAATGTTATATGAGAGTATGATGTCACGTATTAATGCACAAGAGGGAGATGCCTAATGAGAGTGGATTATACTATTACCAAAACTCAATACTATTTACTGTGTGGCTCTCCCTGTTTACATATATCCTGGAATTTTGAGTACATTTTTGTTTATGTACTTAGGGTTTTAGCTTCAGGTTTGGATCATGTTTTTTCTCTAGAAATTGCTTTACTTAGAGTCCAAAGGTACTTTACCAACTATTAAGAAAAATTAGGCAGCATACTTCAAAAGATAATATCTATTTGGAAATTAACTTAAAAAAAAACAACTAAAGAAATAGAAAATTGTGCTGAAGCCGAACCCTTTTGAATTTGTTTACTATATTCTACATATTTAAACTAGAGACTCCTATCTCCTGGAATGTTTTTTTTTTCCCCCAAGCATATATAACCAGTTTCTTATACCTGGGAAAGAAAAAGCTGGATCTCTTGGACTCAATGAAATATTTTGGATTAAGACATAAAATTAAAGATACTGGAAAATGTATTTATTTTTTAATTTACTTTAAGTTTGTATTTGTTGGCTTATTTATTCGGTTGAAAAACCTTGCCTTCATGGGATGTCTGGGTGGCTCAGTGGGTTAAGTTATCTGCTTTCGGCTCAGGTCATGATTCCAGGGTCCTGGGATCAAGTCCTATGTCAGGCTCTCTGCTTAGTGGGTGCTTGCTTCTCCCCCTTCTCCCCGCTCATGCTGTCTTCTCATTATCCCTCTCTCTCTCTCTCTCTCTCAAATAAATAAATAAAATCTCTAAAAAAATAAAAATAAATAAAAGCTTTTCTTCAGATACTGTAGGTTAAAAAGTGCATTTATTCTGTGTAGGTTAATCACAAAGTAAATTTTCACAGTGCATTTTGTTGAATGTCATTATTTTTCCAACATGCTGCCATGAAGCCTAATCTGAATACTCAATGTGCCATTGGATTTGACCTTCCTATGATTACTGAAAAATGTAAATATAGATACATATATAGCTTACTTTATTATTGACATTAATTATAATGAAATAGCTGGCATTTATGGAACCTTAAATATTTGATTAATTTCTTTATATATATGTTGTCTTTCTTGATCTTTAAAACAACTTGAGTGAGTATTATAACTGCCTTTTGTGAATGAGAAAACCCTAGCTCAGTGCTCTTTGTAGCTTGTCCAGGCTACACTGGTAAGTAATGAGTGGAGCTGAGATTAAAACTAGCTCTGGAGTCCAGGCCCTTCTCCGTATACTGTGCTGTCTCACAAGATAGAGATTATAGGAACCCCCAAGATTACAGCTGGCCCTCCCTTATTCTCCATCCCTGAAAACTGCAGTATTTCAAAGTGTGTTCTCAACTATTTCTTGTGATTGCAATACCCAGAAGTCTCCCATGGAGGTGCTCTGCGCCTTCCTGTTCTTCGCAGATGCTGAACTGAAGAATAGAAATTTGGAGCAGCCTTGCAATGTCAATTGAAAAGCAAAGAGTAATTGATATTACTTTCTGTGGCATTGAGTTACTTTCAAAATAGCTTTATAAAAATTTAGGTTGCTTACCAACACATTAACTTCTCTCTGCCTTCAGCATGCTGAATAGCCACTGGTTTCAGAAATAGATTATGAATAAATGTAATGCATTTAAATGGTTTATACTGAATTTTTAAAGCATTTGATATTATCTGTGGTTTGAAATCAAGGTGGCCTATAGTCCTTTATCCTATTATATGTATCCATATAGCCTCATATCCAAGATTGCATGTTACTCCCTTAGCAGTGTTGTGAAAAATATCCTTTTATACAATGTTAGTAGGTATAAAATAATAGGTACCAGAACACTTGCTACATGACTAAGTAAAGTAATCACAAATGCAATAGGCCCTCATCCAAGAAGGCCTTATACCTGGAAGATAAGCATCAGATGATCTACATAGGCTGATGCAACTTGTCTGGAATACAAAGAGAAAATTGGAACCAATAGCAACAGTTTTATTAGATGCAAAGAAGTCCTTTGATGCAGTTGAATGGAACTACTTGTATTATGTGTTAGGTAAATTTGACTTTGGGGACAAATATAACAGATAGCACAACCCATTTATATGGTTCAAATCAATGGTTTACAATCTCCCTTTCCTTGCCTTATTGCTGCACTGGGGAGTAAGGATGGTACCCATTACTGATGTTACTTTTCAGGCTGACATTGGAGTTACAATATCACCCAGATCCCGTGGGTATCTGAAGGATATTCAGATGAAGGTTCACAAATTAACTAAGGTCTGCTGATAACCCACTACTTGTGCTGAAAGCCCTAACAGCATCTGTCCTGAAAACATTAAAAGGTCAGTATTTGGAATGGCTTCATGCTGCAAAGTCATGGGAGAGAATCAGAAATACTACCTTAACAGAATAGTTTCTATTAATATTACTTATTGTGTGACATTTAAAATAAGATGAAGTTTTAACAAGAGTTGATTTGGGATTCTCATTAGGGAATGATTAAACAATAGAATGAAAACAAAAAACAAATTTTAAAAATGGACCTATAATTCAATGCTCAGATTTTTAAAAAATAGGTTTCACTAAATCTAAGAAGGAAGAAAACCTGGCAAAGCATATACCTCTTTAAAATTTAATTAGCTCAATCAAATATTAACTCCATACCTTTCTATAAATTTTCACAAATGAAGAAAGTAATTTATTTCCTTGGTCATGTGAGACCATATAGTCATGTTGAAACTGGGTGAAAGCATATGCTACCTTAGAAAAAGGACTTTTTTCCTCACTGGAAGCTATTTGATAGCATACGTCATGACTCAATTAAGCTTGCTGTGGCTTGTCAGAAGGATTTTCTGCTGCATGTTGCTATGGAAGAGCCTATTACACACAAATAACTGTACAACCTAGCAGAATCAACAGAGGCTAAAAACATATAGCTTATTGGAAAATAAGAAGCAGGACCCAGTTTCTTCCTAATTCTTAAAAACAAATAGGAGTACAATTGCAGGTATTAATAAGAATGGCCAAAGTTAAGAGAGCTTAGCACTGGTGATAGAAAAGGGTACTGAATATTCCAGCTTTTAATTACTAAGTTATAGTGTGGGCTTATATTTCATAACTGCAACTTTTTTTTTAAACATTGGTTTTTTTGTTTGTTTTTAATATTCACCTACTTGACAGAGAGTGCAAGAGATTGCAAAAATGGGGGCGGCAGGCAGAGGGAAAGGGAAAAGCTTGCTCTCTGCAAAGCAGGGAGCCCAATGTGGGACTTGATCCCAGGACCCTGGGATCATGACCTGAGTCGAAGGCAGACACGCAACCGACAGAGCCACCCAAGTGCCCCATAACTGCAATCTTAAGGAAAAGGGGTCATGATGGTGGCAATTAGCTCTAATGCTACTGGAAATTGTTCTGTATGATATAGCCATGAACAGCCAACTAGCCATACCAGATTTCCACAGGTAGATATCCTTGACTTGATTATAAAAACAACCTCAGCTTAAGTCCTTAATTATAACAAATGTGTTTAATAAATAGGGCAAACATATGTAAACTACCCATGTTTTCATTTAAAAAAAAAAGTTTGCTTTTGTCATATATTCTAGCACAGATAATCTCTGCTAAATATTCTTTATGAAGCTATAGCTGTGCCTATAGACACGTTATTTTCAACTGCCTAGTTAACCTGGCCATACAGAGTTAACAGGTTCCCTTCTCACCCCACAGTATCGAGCTGGGTGAACAAGAGGTGATTGTGAACCAGGAGAATGGTTCAGAAGAGGTTTAAGTAGGATCTGGAATATCACTCTGGGGTAAGGTCCAGATTGAGTCAGTCAAGCATGTTTGCAAGTAAAGGACACTACAGTAGGCCTAAAGGATGCACTGCCGGGGAGCACACCAGTTTATGTGTTCATCTATCTGGTCACACCCTCTGCATTCACTGAGGACTTTAGTGTCTAGCTCATATCTTGTCCGTTGGCACTCCTGACAAAGGCTGGATTCAACACCTTTATGGAAAGCCCATCTAAAACCCTACCCTTCTAATTCTTTTACTGACTCCCTCAATGGCTTTTGTCTTCACTATATACAATATCTCACATTCTTGGGCATTTCCTAGAACTTGGTGTTAGCTAGAAACACACTCTCCAATGGAGCTTTCTACATGATAGTGTTTTATCTGCCATGTGCAATATGGAGAATATGGTAGCCAAGTATGGCTACTTAGCACTTGAAATGTGGCTAGTGTGACAGAGGAACATAATTTATATTTTAATTAATTTAACTATAAATAGTTACCAGTGGCTATTGGCTACCATATCAGATAGCACAGATCTAGAATTTCTCTACTTAGGAAAAGTTAATCTCAGTATCTTCTATCCTTTCAGCTCTCTTACTCATTCTCATTAAAACTGCAGTCCAATCTTCTTGATACCTTGTAGTTTTTAAACCTTTTTTCCTTGAGGCTGTCCATTGCTCTTGTGGTCTCTTTTCCTTATCTGTACTCAATCCTGTGGTGAATGCCTTAAAACCTTTTTCTGACACTGATACTATCTCCTCATACTTTTGAATTCTATGGCATCTAACATTTAAAATTCCAACTCTGGATCAGCCTAGTAGTTCCTGCATCTACCTCTGTCATACCTAGATGACTGAGCATTGTTTGGGAAAAAAGAAAACCAAATAGGAGTGCAGACTGATGTGACTACATATCCATACACCTGTGCAGGTTGGTTTCACTGCAGATTCATGTTCCCCTGCCTCCTGTAAGACTTTTACACTGTTCAATAACTTTGGCCATTCTTGGCCAGCTTCCTTCTCCATTCTCATTAGTGACTTTTCCAAACTTCCACAATTTTCTACAACTGTCCTGTATAAACACTCTCCTCTTTTCTGTCAGAAGACGCTCCTGTCTTTTAGTTTCTTGAGAAAATTATCGCCACCAGAGTGAATGGCCTTAATCTTTCCTCATGCATTCTCCTCATTTTATTTATTTTTTTTTATAGATTTTTTATTTATTTGACAGAGAGGGAGAGAGAGCAAGCAAACACAGGCAGAGTGGTAGGCAGAGGCAGAGGGAGAAGCAGGCTCCCTGCCGAGCAAGGAGCCCAATGTGGGACTCGATCCCAGGATAATGGGATCATGACCTGAGCCGAAGGCAGCCACTTAACCAACTGAGCCACCCAGGTGTCCCTCCTCCTCATTTTATTTAGAAGCAACACCGTCCATCTCGCCTTAATAAGCTGGACACCTGGGAGCCACATTCAATATTTCTCTTTACTGTTTTTCACTCTCACCTCTAGATAATAACCAATTCTTAACCCTTTTTATTGTTTTCTCTTAATACCATTGGTGTTGCCTTAGTTAAGGCCACCTGTGCTATTGAATTTTCTCCCCAATTCATCTTACTACCTCCTGCCTCACACTTCACAATTCACATACTCTATTGCTGCTAAAGTACTGTTCCCACAATAAAATCCTATTCCATTACCCTACTTAAAATTCTTTAATGGTCTTTAAAAGAAGGAGGAGGGTGTGCCTGGATGGTACAGTCAGTTAAGCTTCCAACTCTGGTTTCAGCTCAGGTCCTGATCTCAGAGTCGTGATATTGAACCCCAAGTTGGGCTCTGTGCTCAGCATGGAATTTGCTTGAGATTCTCTCTCTCCCTTTGCCCCTCCTGCTCATGCTCTCTCTCTCTCTCTCTTTTTCTCTCAAATAAAAATCTTAAAAAAAAATCCTCCAATGACTCCCTATTACCTACAGGATAAAATCTGAGCCCTTAGTATTTCATGCTAGGTCCTTTTGAGATCTGTATCTCTCTCTCTCATTCTCATTCTCTTTCACACACACACACACACACACACACAATTACATCCTGGTTACCTTTACTGAAATTTGAATATTCATGATGAGGAAACCCAATACCACAATGTATGAAGTGTCCCAGCTTATCGTTTGGGATATCCTTTAAATAATTTGCCAGTGTCCCCATTCTATAGAATTCTACTAGAGAACGTGATTTTTTTTTCAAAGCGATCTAGATTTTTAAGAATATAGTTTCTTGTTCTTATGCTCTTATCTGAAAACAATAAAGGCATATTTTAGGCTGCAATACTTGGTTTTTCCATTGTGAATTGAAATAATAGATCATTTTCAAAAGCTTGTGCATTGGACTGAGAGATGTAAATTAAATAGAGAATCCACTATATTATGAGCATGCTTAGGCATGCATACAGTGTGGGAAAATTTTAAAATGAAATAGGCTCAATAATAAGGTTGGAATGCCAATGGATAAATCCATAATTGTCTTCTAGAGGATACTTCAAACCTACAAGGAATATCCAAGGGCAGAACAGCAGATGAGAGTATCTTAAAATAGAAAAAGAAATTGTACTTCAGCACATCAAGGACAGTCAAAAATTAGATTATTAAAGTGGCACTTGCAGAAACTATAGAAAAATCTTATTTTCTATAAACTTACCAGTTACTCTGGAGTTTTGTTTTATTTTTTTTTAAATATGATTTGGAGCTCTTTCTGCCTTTAACTTTATCTGGGACATTAAATAGGTCTAACTTTCTCAATCTTGGTCGCCTAATTTTTAGAGTAAAATAGATTATCTCTAAGGGAAGTAAATGTGTTTTGAGCCATTACAATATTGCAGGCACTGTTCTAAGTATTTACATACTTGTTACTTTATTTGGTCTAGTTTATAAAGTTCTTCGACCTGAAACTGAGATTGAGGTAAAAGGCTAATCTTGTGTACTAAAGTCAAGAGAGAAAATAGATGGTAGTGAACCAATATAGTCTAAAAGGAGTTGATAAATAGAAGAGTGAGACCTGAGTAGGCAAAGCATCGACAAGGGAGCTGCCAGCGGGAGAGCCTGGTTGAAGAGGACAACTGCCCATGTTAATTCATATTTTTGGCAGTTATATTCATTTTGCTAAACTGGCATTTCTGTAAAGCTAAGATGCCAGAAAGCCTGGTTGTTTCTATTTCTTTTTCATTGAAAACAAAAGCATGTTTTTCACTCTAATGTATCTCAAACTTTTGAAGTAGGAGAGCCCTCTTTTTTAAGAGCAAAAATATTTTCTGAGGCTGCAGTGTTTTCTTATTTTTTAAAAAATATTTTATTTATTTATTTGTCAAAGAGGAGAGAGAGAGAGCACACAAGAAGGCAGAGAGGCAGTCAGAGGCAGAGAGAGAAGCAGGCTCCCTGCCGAGCAAGGAGCCCATGCGGAACTCGATCCCAAGACCCTGGCATCACGACCCAAGTCGAAGGCAGCGGCTTAACCCACTGAGCCACCCAGGCATCCCTCTTATTTATTTTAAAATAGAACAGTATATAGGGGCGCCTGGGTGGCTCAATGGGTTAAGCGTCTGCCTTCAGCTCAGGTCAGGATCCCAGTGTCCTGGGATCAAGCCCCACACTGGGCTCCCTGCTCAGCCTCAGGCAGGGAGGGTGGTGGTGGTGATGTCTGCTTCTCCATCTCCCTCTGCCCCTACCCCCACTTGTGCTCTCTCTCATAAATAAAATCTTTTAAAAAAGAACAGTGTATAAAGTTCTTTATACATATCGTTTTACACAACTCTAAAATCCACAAACCCTATAAAGATTTTAAAAAATTGAAAAATAGAGTTGAAACAAATGGCATTAACATCACAGATGACACTGTTCTGTTGAAACTGTATTGCCACTTGAAATCTGAGTGTTGTATTAACTGTTAAGGTGTAGGGCTTTGGAATTCAGCCTATCTTGGCTATCATGCACCAATTAATTTCTCAATTCTTCCACCAATTTTCTCTAGTTGTACTAAATAAAACTCTCATTTTGTGTGTTCTATGATGCCATTTTGTCTCCAACTTTTCATCAATACAGAATTTACATATTAAGAATGTGTTCTTAAGTTATAGCACAGATATTAAAATAGTACCTTAAACACTACAGTCTTACTGTGACCATTCAGATAATGCAGAGTACACCTATGTTCTATTTTTTTTAAGCTTTTATATTTAAGTAATCTCTAAACCCAAAGTGGAACTCAAACTCACAACCCCAAGATCAAGAGCTGCACACAGTACTGCCTGAGCCAGCCAGGTGCCTCAAAGTAGGTTTCTTTCTTTCTTTTTCTTTTTCTTTATTATTTTTTTAAGATTTTATTTGTTTATTCATGAGAGACAGAGGGAGAGAAAGAGAGAGAGAAAGAGAGGCAAAGGGAGAAGCAGGGAGCCCAACTCAGGACTCAAGCCCAGGACCTTGGGATCATGACTTGAGCCGAAGGCAGATGCTTAACCGACTGAGCCACCCAGGTGCTCCCAAAGTAAGTTTCTCTCTGAGGACTCTTTTTCAGGCTTGCAGGTGCCTACTTTTTTTTTTTTTAAGATTATTTATTTATTTGAGAGAGAGAGAAAGATAGTGAGAAAGAAGGAGAGGAAGAGACAGGCTCCCCAATGAGCAGGGAGCCCAATACATGGGGGTCAATCCCAGGACCCTGAGATCGTGACCTGAGTCAAAGGCAGATGCTTAACCGGCAAACCGGAGCCACCCAAGAGCCCCAGGTGGCTACTTACGAAATGTTCATGTGTCCTCTTTGTGGGAGAGTAGTTCTATTTTTTAAAAGATTTATTTTAGAGAGAGAACATGCATGAGCAGGTGGGGGTGGGGGCAGAGGGAGAGAGACAATCTCCAGCAGACTCTCCACTGAGTACAGAGCCCTACACAGGGCTCTGTCTCATGACCCTGAGATCATAACCTGAGCTGAAATCAAGAATCAGACCCTTAACTGACTGAGCCACCCAGGTGCCCCTGTATTTTTTTTTTTTTTTAATTTAGAATAGCCTCAATGAACTTGGCCTGAGAAATACTTCTCTGGTTTTTATTATACTTCTGAATAGGAAAACATGGATTTTCCTCTGACAAGTATGTCTCAGAGGGTTTACTAGGAGAAAGAGAAGCATGTAGAAATCATAATTTGAGTAAAAGGATAGAATATCTCTGGTACACAGTTCATCTCTACAAATATTTCCAAGTCAGGTACATTTGTCCTTGCTTATGGAAAGGGTGGTGATATAATTTGTCATCCATCAAGGACATTTTTGAGAGTGGAAGAATAAGCTATTAGTTATTTCAGCAGGACACCTGATGAAACAAGAACTATCATGGATGCATTTGGTCAACTTCCATGTGCATGGGGAAGAATAAGGGGGACGGTCATGCATTTGAATAGATCAGATATATCTCAGGCTTCATGAGAAAAACGTTTGACCCTCCATTACACTTTTCTGCAGTCCCCCATCTCTGCAGAAATGAGATTTCCTCCATCTCAGCACAAATAAAAACTTCTTTAATTAAACAATGACTTCCACTTCTTTGCCTGAAATCTAAAGTTTGAGGATCTCCTTTTATTTATTTATTTTTTAAATTAACATATAATGTATTATTTGTTTCAGGGGTACAGGTCTGTGAATTATCAGTCTTACATAATTCACAGCACTTGCCATAGCACATACCCTCCCCAAAGTCCATAACACAGCCATGTCATCCCTCCCCACCCACCCCCAACAATCCTCAGTTTGTTTCCTGAGATTAAGAGTCTCTTATGATTTGTCTCCCTCTCTGCTTTTGTCTTGTTTCTTTTTCCCTCCCTTCCCCCATGATCCTCTGTCTTGTTTCTCAAATTCCTCATATCAGTGGAATCATATAATAAAGACAATCATATAATTGTCTTTCTCTCATTGACTTATTTTGCTTAACATGATACCTTCTCGTTCCATCCACATCATTGCAAATGGCAAGATTTCAATTTTTGATGGCCATAATATTCTATTGTACACATATACCACATTTTCTTTATCCATTCATCTGTTGATGGACATTTGGGCTCTTTCCATAGTTTGGCTATTGTGGACATTACTGCTATAAACATTCGGGTGCATGAGCCCCTTTGTATCACTACATTTGTATTGTATACTGGGTATTTTAGGGTAAATACCCAGTAGTGTGATTGCTGGGTTGTAGGGTAGCTCTATTTTCAACTTTTTGAGGAACCTCCATACTGTTTTCCAGAGTGGCTGCACCAGCTTGCATTCCCACCAACAGTGTAGGAGGCTTCCCCTTTCTCCACATCCTTGCCAACACCTGTTATTTCCCAACTTGTTAATTTTAGCCATTCTCGCTGGTGTGAGGTGGTATCTCACTGTGGTTTTGATTTGTAGTTCCCTGAGGCCAAGTGATGTCAAGTACTTTTTCAAGTGTCTGTTGGCCATCGGATGTCTTCTTTGCAGAAATGTCTGTTCATGTCCTCTGCCCATTTCTTGATTGGGTTGTTTGTTCTTTGGGTGTTGAATTTGCTAAATTCTTTATAGACTTTGGATACTAGCCCTTTATCTGATATGTCGTTTGCAAATATCTTCTCCCATTCTGTCAGTTGTCTTTTGGTTTTGTTGACTGTTTCCTTTGCTGTGCAAAAGCTTTTGATTTTGTTGAAGTCCCAATAGTTCATTTTTGCCCTTGCTTCCCTTGCATTTGGCAATGTTTCTAAGAAGAAGTAGCTGTGCCTGAGGTCTAAGGGGTTGCTACCTGTGTTCTCCTCAAGGATTTTGATGGATTCCCGTCTCACATTGAGGTCTTTCATCCATTTTGAGTCTCTTTTTGTGTGTGGTGTAAGGAAATGGTCCAGGCTCAGTTTTCTGCATGTGGCTGTCCAATTTTCCCAACACCATTTGTTGAAGAGACTTTTTTCCTGTCTTTTTTCCTTTCTTTCCTGCATTGTCGAAGATTAGTTGACCATAGAGTTGAGGGTCCATTTGTGGGCTCCCTATCCTGTCCTACTGATCTGTGTGTCTGTTTTTGTGCCAGTACGATACTATCTTGATGATTACAGCTTTGTAATAGAGCTTGAAGTCTGTAATTGTGATGCCGCCAACTTTGGTTTTCTTTTTCAACATTCCTTTGGCTATTCAGGGTCTTTTCTGGTTCCATACAAATTTAAGGATTATTTGTTCCATTTCTTTGAAAAAAGTTGATGGTATTTTGATAGGGATTGCATTAAATGTGTAGATTGTTTTAGATAGCATTGACATTTTCATAATATTTGTGCTTCCAATCCATGAGCATGGAACATTTTTCCATTCTTTGTGTCTTCCTCAGTTTCTTTCATGAGTACTTTATAGTTTTCTGAGTACAGATTCTTTGCCTCTTTGGTTAGGTTTATTCCTAGGTATCTTATGGCTTTGGGTACAGTTGTAAATGGAATCAACTCCTTAATTTCTCTTTCTTCTGTCTTGTTGTTGGTGTATAGAAATGCAACTGATTTCTGTGCATTGATTTTATATCCTGACACTTTACTGAATTCCTGTATAAGTTCCAGCAGTTTTGGAGTGGAGCCTTTTGGGTTTTCAACATAAAGTATTGTATTATCTACAAAGAGTGAGTTTGACTTCTTCTTTGCCAATTCAGATGCCTTTTATTTCTTTTTGTTGTTTGATTGCTGAGGCTAGGACTTCTAGTACTATATTGAATAGCAGTGGTAATAATGGACATCCCTGCCATGTTCCTGACCTTAGCAGCAAAGCTCTCAGTTCTTCTGCACTGAGAAGGATATTCAATGAGGATCTCCTTTTAGACAATAACTCAAAATGCTACACTCCAAACACTGTCTAATGACTTCAGTCTGATACAGTTTTTTATGAAGCTTTGACAAGATCCTGGCTGAGATAACTGATAGTCAAGATGAATAGTATAAACTAAGGAGTGTCATTCAAGCTTTTGTAAAAAAAAAAAATGTGAGTCATATTTATAAGACAGCACATACATATAAACCCATAAACATACCACAATTTTGTAGCACTTCACTTTATTATATTTCACGAATACTTTTTTTTTTTTAACAAATTGAAGGTTTGTAGCAAGCCTGCATCGACTGTCTATTGGCATCATTTTCCCAACAGCATTTGCTCACTTCATGTTTCTGTGTCACATTTTCGTAATTCTCTCAGTGTTTCAGTTTTTCATTATTATATTTGTTATAGTCATCTGTGATCAAGGATAGCAACTCGCTGAAAGCTCAGGTGATAGTTGGCATTGTTTAGCAACAAAGTACTTTGTAAGGTATGCACATTTATTTACTGTTTTTTATTTTAATTCTATTATAGTGAACATGCAGCACTATATTAATTTCAGGTGTAAAATGTAGTGATTCAGCAATTTTATACATTACTCAGCATTCATCATGATAAGTGTATTCCTTTTACCCCATCCCTCCACCCACCTCCTTCTGGCAACCATCAGTTTGTTCTCTATAGTTAAGAGTATGTTTCTTGGGGCGCCTGGGTGGCTCAGTGGGTTAAAGCCTCTGCCTTCAGCTCGGGTCATGGTCTCAGGGTCCTGGGATCAAGCCTCACATCGGGCTCTCTGCTCTGTGGGGAGCCTGCTTCCTCCTCTCTCTCTGCCTGCCTCTCTACCTACTTGTGATCTCTCACTGTCAAATAAA
>ML100223.1:142435-187083 GCA_003697995.1 Taxidea taxus jeffersonii
TGGCTCTCTGCTCTGTGGGGAGCCTGCTTCCTCCTCTCTCTCTGCCTGCCTCTCTACCTACTTGTGATCTCTCACTGTCAAATAAATAAATAAAATCTTTTAAAAAAAAAAAAGAGTATGTTTCTTGGTTGGCCTCTCTCTCTCTCTTTTTTCTCTTTGTTCATTTGTTTCTTAAATTCCACATATGAGTGAAATCATATGGTATTTGTCTTTCTCTGACTTATTTTGTTTTGTTCCATCCATATCTTCACAGAGGGCAAGAGTTCATTCCTTTTTTAATATCTAAAAATATTTCACTGTGTGTATGTGTTTATTATATGTATATATGTATATATTATATAATTGTGTAATTATATTATATGTATATATTATATGATTACACAATTATATAATATATATTACATTATGTTATATATGTATATATGTGTGTATGTGTATATGTATATATGTATGTGTATATGTATATATGTATTTGTATATGTATATATGTATATATGTATATACATACACATACATACACATATATACATACATATATACATGTGTATATATATGCATTATATAATATATATATCACATATTATGTTTTTTAAAAATATAATACTGTTGCACACTTAATTGACTATGGTAGAGTATAAACATAACTTTTATATGCACTGAGAAACCAAAAAATTCATCTGACTCATTATTCTTTTTTATTTCAGTGGTCTGGAACCAAACGCATATCTCCCAGATATGCTTGTATGTATTTTTGAACTTGAGATGTATCCCCCTTCCATATCTAGCTATCTATATCTATATTTATAGCTATCTATATCTATATCATCTATGCATATATAGATATAGATATTTCTGTATAATTTTTATTTTATTTATATTTATTTATTTGATAAAAAGAGAGGGAGTAAAGGACTGGACAGAGGGAGAGAGAGAATCTCCAGCAAATTCCCCACTGATCGAGGAGCCCAGCTTGATCTCAGGACCCTGAGATTATGACCTGAGCCAAAATCAAGGACCCTGAGATTATGACCTGAGCCACCCAGGCACCCCATATGTCTGTATAATATTTTTAATAAACTGCCTATGACCCACTTGATTGATTTCATTTGTGATCTGTGGTTCGAAAAGACTGCAAGCCAGCCATTCCTACAATGTCAAATAAAAAGGTACGTAAAAGTACTATATTAATTCATTTCTACATGCCTTCACAGAACTTCAATATACTATTTTGCTCTTGGTTTAAAAGTTAATTTCAGAACACTTTTAAAACTTCCTATATAAGACATAGTATATACTATGGTATTCAAAATCTTCCCCATGTAAGGACCCTAATTACGATTTTTCTTATATTTCAGTGAATGTTTTCAGATTAGGAAGACAGTGTAAATCTGGTTATTTCCCATTTTGCCTTGGGTACAGGGAAACATAGCTAAATTCTGTGATCAGTTGCAGCAAATATCTGTCTCCCTTCACCTACCTCCTTTTCTACATGGCTTTTCTTCTTTTCAGATAAAATCATCATCTTGTGGAATGTGTTAACCTCTTTGTATCTTAGTTTCCTCATCAGAAAAATTAGAATAACAATAATAATTTCTATTTTATAGGTTTTTTTTGTGAGAGCTGAATGAGATAATACTTGTTAGTACTTTGGACATTGCTTAGCTTGTAGAAAGAAGACAGAGGGGCATCTGGGTGGCTCAGTGGGTTAAAGCCTCTGCCTTTGGCTCGGGTCATGATCCCAGCCAGGGTCATGGGATCGAGCCCCGCATCGGGCATTCTGCTCTGCAGACAGCCTGCTTCCTCCTCTCTCTCTGCCTGCCTCTCTGCCTACTTGTAATCTCTGTCTGTCAAATAAATAAATAAAATCTTAAAAAAAAAAAAGAAAGAAGACAGATAAACGAAGTTATTAGTGATATCATCTAAAGTTTCAAAGCAAACATACAACTAGTTGTTTATTATTTATTTCCCATCTTACGGAGCCAGTAACCTCCCATAAATATAAAATCTTATCTGAGGTAAGCATAAAATGTGTCTCTGCATCTTATTCTATAACTATCCCTTTATCAGGTGAATTAGTAGATCAATGTTTTCTCTTGGAATCTCAAGGCTAGGTAGTTCTCCCTCCCTTCTTACTTATTCCTTTATGATATGTATGCATGAGTTTGTCTTCCCACTAGTATGCAAGAAACTTGAGGGTCAGGGTCTGTCCTACCAGTCTTTGAACTTCATTCAGTGCTTTGCTACAGTAGGTATTTCATAAATGTTTAATGAAATAAATTAATCTAACTGGTTCTTTTCAATGTCAGTAAAGTAAGGAAGTTCTCAGTAAGAAGTAAAAAGCCATAAAGAGTTTGATGAAAGCACAGAGAGAATTTGATATTCATAATGTTAGTTGAGGCAGTAAAGCCAATTTAGAATGCCCAGTTTTCCTATCAGTGGTGGTTAAGAACATGGACGTTTGGTAAATCTGGATATAAAATCTTGTCTCTGTTGCTTCCTAGTTATTTAAATGTGGGCAGATTGTATAGCCTCTTTAAACTTCAGATCCCTTCAATCTGTGGTAAAGATAATTAAAAGATCATATTTAAGCATGGTGTCTGATATATAGGAAGCTGATGTATTAGGTTTTCTTTTGTTGTGTCACAAATTACCACAAACTTAACAGTTTAAAATTTATTATTTTACTGTTTTCATGGGTCAGCAGTCCAGGACATTATAATTTGAACCTCTGTCTATGGTTTCAAAGGGATAAAACCAAGATGTAAGGCAAGTGTGCCCTTATCGAGAAATGAGACTAGGGAGAGATCTGTTTCCAAGCTCTCTCAATTTGTTGGTCCAATTTTGATTCTAACTGTTGGCTAGAACCACTCTCAGCTACTAGAAGCCACTGGCAGCTCCTAGTTACAAGGCCCTCTCCCTAGGCCCTCTCACTCTATGAATTTCTTAATCCTCTTAATTTCTTCCTTTAGAAAAGGCTCTCAGTCCCTTTGAGTACTCTACTCAGGTGATTAGATCAGCCCCACCTAATGTAATTTCCCTTTTGATGAACTCATAGTCAACTGATCAGTAACTCAGACTTGGGGAGTGGTATTTCATCATATTCACAGGTATGGCTCATATGCTGGGGGAGGGGATTATACAAGGGTGAGGGTCATAGGGTGGTGGGAATCTTAGGGACCATCTTAGCATTCTGCATAACACGAGATGTAATTTCAGAGTCCCTCTGAATGGGCATTTAAGTTTTAGGAAACAAGTCACTACAGAGAGAGAGAGAATCACATTTCATTTCAGCATTCCACATTCAGTGAGTGTGTGGACTGTATTAAGTATGAGAAACTTGTGGTTGATGTTCCCTCACTTCTGGCCTCTGTTACTATAAGCATTTTGCCATTCTGAGTGTGATTATACTAATTGTGTATATAAATTAATTATATAGCATGGCCCTTAACTATTTAATCGGGGTAAATGGGAAGAAACAACATTTTTTTTAAGATTAGAAGATAAACTGGATGTGTTAGATTTATTGACACCTAGTAGATCTCCCATATAGCACTTTCCTAAGAAATTTTTAAAGGTAACTTTGATTATATACTATTTGTACTTAATACCCTGTTTCTATAAAGAAAAAAACTCTACTGTATTTTTCTTATTGTTATTATCATTGTAGACCTCTTGAGATAACTAATGAGACAAAAATAATTGAAAGGGTGTAGAGTTAGGAAGGTATGGGTTCTCTTTCATATTCGTCCTATATCAAGTGGTTTAAACAGAACATTTATTATAATTTTCAGTTGTATGAATTATATTTGGTGTTGTAGGGAGTACAAAGAAGGAGTTACCCTTATTGTCAACAAATTTTCAATCTTGCTGCAAAGGAAGACACAAATATGAAGAACTAAGTCACAGTAGAAGACAGTATATAATTTTAAGCCAATGAATAGTGATTGTCAAATGACAGAGTCATAATTATAAGCTGGAGATGTTGAGGATAGCTAAGGGAAGTAGGGGACCACAGCTAAACCTATAGAGATGGGAAGGATGTCATCAGATGGGGAGAATGGAAGAGGACATTTCGGGAAGGTGGAGTGGCATGAACAGAAATGCAGATGCACATACAATGAAAGATATTCATAGACTGGCAGTCTGGCTGGAGTCCAGAGCTCAACTAAATGAACAGGAAGAGATAAAGTTGAAAATGTAGTTTTTTGGAGCTTCAAGTGGGACTCCAAAGAATTTTGACTTAATTCAATAGGCAATGGCAGGCAGCCCATTGAACCTTTTTCAGAAGAGGAATGTTGCACAGAGTAAATATCAAATAAGCATTTGTAGAAAGAATGAATGAGTACCTAATAAATATATTATTTTAAGAAGAGTAATAGTTTGGGGAAGGTTGAATTAAAGAAAATAGAATATTGGTCTGGTCTGTATTATACTAAGGATCTGAGACATGGCCTGTGCAGTCATAGGATCTGAGTTAGGTCATATCATAGCAATGAGCTTTCAAAGGGAGGGATAAATGGGAAGGAATAATTAATATTTTTTTAAGATTTTATTCATTTATTTGATAGACAGAGATCACAAGTAGACAGAGAGGCAGGCAGAGAGAGAGGAGGAAGCAGGCTCCCTGCTGAGCAGAGCCCAATGTGGGGCTCTATCCTAGGACCCTGAGATCATGACCTGAGCCGAGGGCAGAAGATTTAACCCACTGAGCCACCCAGGCACCCCAATAATTAATAATTTAATACGGGTGGAATGGAAGACATAGAGGAACTGAAGGTGACTCTGGACTTCTAACCTGGAAAATTTTTTAAAAAATGATAGTTATAGTTTTCCTACATGTATGATGAGGAAAATAAACTGGACATCTCTATTATTATTGTTATATACCTAAAATATCTAGCACATTGCTTGGGTGATTGTTGGTTTCCAATTAATAATTGTTATTATAATATTGTTGTCATCCTTAATAGTCTTTAATTCACAATTCCCAATTCCAAAAAGCTCTGAGATTTTTAAAAAACTTTTTGATAATATGTTTAGTAACATGACCTAAAGTCCTTTGATAGCTAAACCTTACCTGAACTGACTGAGAAGTTATTTGTATTTTTATTTACTGTGTAAATAATGGTATCTTTTGCTCCCTAAATATTAACAATACTCCTGGGAGTGTTAAAAAAAAAAAGTATATGTAACATGTTACTCTTCAAATATTTGAAAATATCTAATTTCAAATTTTGTCTAGCTCAAGGGTGTTGGATACAGGATAGTGAACCTGTACTGCTGTTGAAGGGAACAGAAAAACAGAGCTACTTTGAGGGGACAAATAATTGTGTTTGAGGGTTTGAGGTGATTTTTTGCATCCAAGTGAAACTGTTTTTCAGGCAATTGGAGGTAAATGATTGGAATTTCAGGCAAATGTGTGAGAGCAATAGAGAAGTGATTTTTAAGCCATAAGTAGGATGGGAGCTTCCAGAAAGACTTTGAGAAGGGAGGAAAAAGGCAATGAGGGATTATGGAAACCTGGGGAATGCACACCATGCATGTAACAAAAAGCCCTGGCTGTGCTATGACGTGCAGATGCTTAGTCAGGATGGAAGCTGAGTCAGTAGAAAGAGTTTGAAATGGAAAATAAGCAGGATAGCTCCAGAGCTGATGAGGAAAGAACTAATTTTAGGAAGGAGCAGTTGATCCCTAGAGTCACGTGTAACAGAGAGGTCAGGGGAAAGGAGAACAATCACAACAGATTGGATTTGGTAATTTTGAAGGTTCAAAGGTGGTGAGTGTGTATGTTGAACTGCAAGCAGGGAGGTGAGCACAGTAGTCTCAAGGATTTAAGTGAGGAATGGCAATAGCCTTGCTGGATCTTATTACTTCTTTTTTATTCTTAATTATACCTGTTCTTGCATAGTCCAGGGACAGAAATTGGAAGAATCACAGAACTTCAGAGCTAAATCGGATCATGTATTCTTAGCCCTCTTGATTTGCAATTAAGGATGCTGATACGCCCAAAGTAGTTAAGGTTCTGATAATGATGAGTTAGTGGCAGAGCTAAGACTAGAACATGAGTACTGAGAGCCCCATTTAGTGCTATTTCTGCTATGTTTTAGGTGTCCAAGCAGGAGACTTGGCTAAGGGTGCTGTCTGAATGATGCCCTGTAGATATCCCACAGTCCCCTTTAGTATAGAAGCAAGATACTCCTTCACTAACTAGTTCAAGGATAAAAAGGCTATATATAGGCTACATAGATCTTGCCTATCTGTGTTTGTGTATATATGTATATATGTGTGGTGGTTTTTATTACAAAGCATTTTTCTTCACACTAATTTGGCTCTCACACAATTGGTATTTTATAGGAAATTGAAAATCTTACACATTCATATATTTTAACTTTCAGTGAGCCCAAAGAACCATTCCTTTGTATCAGTATCCATGACAGAAGATCAGTCATTCTGTCCATAAACTCTTTCAATAGTTTCATTTTTCTTCGGCTTAATCTTTATGACTTGCAGAATCCCAACAGCTTTGAGAGGAGCACCACAGGATGGTGAGCTTCTTAAAGGCAGGGACTTTATCATACTTATCTTTTATCAGTGGCATCCTAGAACAATGTCTGGAACACAGCTTATATTCAATAAACTTGAATGAATGAATGGGCAAAGAAATGAGCGAAGGAAGGAATGAACAAATGTTCAATGAGCAGACCTCATCTAGAAACTGTGGTCAGAAAACATAGGTTCAATCTCCTGACCTAGTTTGTGCCTGTTTTTCTGACTCAATTCCAGTAGAAATAGCCCTCAGCACATTTGTAAATACAACAGTAGTGCCAATCAAAGCATTAAATCTGAATTGTCCCTCAGAATTATTGCTGACAGATTTACTTCTCTGGGTGTCAGTAACCCTGAATAAAAACTGGGGAACTGAGGAGGTCATGGGGGGCGGCAAAATGCATTGACCCTGGTCCTCTAACATTCTGGTTATACATTTCTTTGCTAACCAATCTCCATTTGGGCTTCATGCTTCTTTTGAAATGCAGCCTGGAGGAGAGCAAATGGATATACTGGGAAGACCAGCCTTATTTGGAAGATCTCTATCAAAACTGGCTTATCTGCACTTAACCATTTTTCTAAACTTGGTGCACAAATATGCCTTATTCTTTTTTTTTTTTTTAAGATTTTTATTTATTTATTTATTTGACAGAGAGAAATCACAAGTAGGCAGAGAGGCAGGCAGAGAGAGAGAGGAGGAAGCAGGCTCCCCGCCAAGCATGGAGCCCGATACGGGACTTGATCCCAGGACCCCGAGATCACGACCCAAGCCAAAGGCAGAGGCTTAACCCACTGAGCCATCCAGGTGCCCCAAATATGCCTTATTCTAAAAAAAAGTGCCAAGTACTAATCACATATTTCACATGGACTATAAGAATTTTTTTTTTTTCTTCTCTGTAATGTGTTTTCAACCTATAACGTTTAATGTCACAAATTTGTGACACTGACATTAAAATTCCTCAGAGGCCTGACTCCCAAGTGTCTCATGATGAGCCTGTTATCACTAAGAAAATGCCCAGGCTTCTTCCAAGGACCTATGCATTACACTTGCAGGCTGCCTCACTGGTCAGTTACCATGGAACAAAAGCCTTGTCAACAGTGGAACTTGACTTTTCTCCTTAAAACCTTTTATTTGGTCCCCACCCCTCTCCTCCCAACTAGGTCATCCTGTATTTTAAAGCGGTGATCATGAAGTACTTAGTTATTTTGTCAGAATTTCTAGATAATTTAGCTTAAGCAGCTAGCTATGTAAGTGGAGTATACCTCCCTGGCTTCTCTGCCGGCCTACCCTGAGATCATTGTGGCTTAATTCCCATCTTTAACAAGACTAAGAAGACAGTCTTTGCATATCCATGTGCAAAGTATTTGCATATTCAGAAATCAGCTTGGCAAACCACAGCTAAGAGTATGGGGTATAAACATTGTCTCCATTCTTTTTTTCCCTCCTCAAAGTGAGAAATTTAATTCTTGAATATGATAAGAGCTGAAAGTTGGCAAAGGGGAGAGGACAGCAGTGATGTGACATCTGTCAAAAACTCATATTGATCAGGGAGGCCTCTCTGCCTACCCCGCGCACCCTCGGACTCTTGTGAGCTTGATAGGTCTGTTTCTCTTCTTCCCTTTTCCTTTCCCTGAACGGGCTTCCATGGGCCTGACAGAGGCAGAGGCAAACATTCCACAGCTCCTGCCACCTGATTTAAAATGCATGGTGGGTAGAAATTAAAATTAAAATGAGTTCTTTTTTAAGCAAAAATGTCACCATTCTCTTGCAAAGATGAGAATGTGAGTAATGACTCTCAAGTGAAAAAGACTTGTGTCAAATTATGAGGTTGTGGTTTCTGGGCTTATGATTTATCTGTAGGAATACATAATGTTTAAATAAAGAGCAAGCTAAAGTTGAAATTGTATTTATTTGGCAAACTAACATTGGCTTCTTTTACTTTTAAGCCATTGGCATGCATTTTGTATGTCATGTACACTTGTCCAGTATCATACAGCAAGAACAAGTTCATGCTGAAAACTTGGGCAGGCACTCATCCACTAGACCACTGTCAGAAGTCTCCAAAGAATTTTGTGGAATGAGAGCCATCTCTCTATTTCATGGTTTATCTAGGCCACTCATTTTGTTCCTAGAAGTGTGATTTCTGTAGCTATCTGCTCTGTCTCTCCCTCTTTGTCTTTTAATGCTACAGAGAGTGTTCTTTACCTCAGGCAAGTGGAAACTGATATAAGGGCCACTAGCTTTTAGAAATTCTTTTGAGATATATATTCAGTTCTCCCTATTTCTCTCCCCAGAGTGGCATGCTATTTTAGCAATAAAGCTATTTGTATATCAAAACTAAAAATTATAAATCACCTAGTCTATCTTCACTAAGTAATAATCATAAGTATGATTACATGAAATTTTCCTCTGTGAGCTCTTGAACTCCTGGAGGCTGTGCCATCACCACCACCACCACCATCATCATCATCATCATGACAGCTACTCTCTAAGATGGCTCTTACTGATCCTTGCCTCCTGGAATTCACACTCTTTTGCACTCTTCAGTGTTGAATAGGGATGACCTGTGCAACCAATAGATATTATGGAGATGATTATGTGTAATTTCCGAGCACAGGCCATAAAAAAACACTGCAGCTTCAGCATTTCTGTCTTGGATCATTTGCTTTGAGGGAGGCCTGGTGTCATGGTATTAAGACATTGAAGGAATTCTCTGGAGAAGGCCACATGTCAAGGGAGTGACTCCTCCTGCCGATAGCCCTGCAAATACGCCATTTTGGTCGTCCATCCTCCATCCCTAGCCAGGGCTACAGCTCTGGCCAACATTTTGTCTATACTTTCATGAGAGACCCTGAGCCGCGACCATCCAGTTAAGCTTCTCCCAAACTCCTGACCCATAAGAACTATGAGATGAAAAGTTTTTTTTTTTTTTATTTTAAGCTACTAAGTATTGAAGTAGTTTATTACACAGCAGTAGATAGCTAATATAATTATCACTGCACTTCTTGAATGCCTTACATATACAAGCAAGTATATGATTTCATTCTTATACTAACCCTCTGAGTTTGTAGTTATATCCTCATTATACAGATGGGCAAATGGAGGCCCAGAGAGATTACATCCCACATCTAGTGAGTAGATGAGCTAGAATTTGAAGACAGACTATTTTTAACCAGTGTTCAGTGTTCTATTCTGAGTAGTATCTTTTGACTATAAGGCTATTGCTGGCAGTGTCTGAACATGATACCTGGGGAACTTGGTACCACAGATCACTTTCAGTAATAATGTTCCTTTTAAGGCACAAGGTTAGAGTCCCTAGGTACTTTGAATTTCAAGAATTATTCAAAGCTTCCCTGAGTCTTCTAAAATACATGCATGGGTTCTGTATAGTCACAATCTGTACCTCATGCTAAGTTCTTAATTAACTAGCTACTTAGCTAGCCAGTTCCCAATGGGATTAAACACAAGAGAAGTAAGTAGGGTAGTAGGGATTTAGGGGTAATGACATTGAGAGAAGGGAGAGATACACAAAAATCATGGTTTTGAAATGTGGTAAATAATCTGTCATTTCACAAATTATCCACCAAGTCCGGCCTTCAAAGAAAGGTATAAAAAGTAAGTGATTAGTAGTTTCCCTTGTTTTCCTGGGTTCACTGCTCTAGTATTTCATCTTAAAAATGGCTATGCCCAATGGTGGAGGGAAGAACATAAGAAATATACAGGAATATAAGAAATCCCTGATCTGAACTTTATTCACATCCACTCCTCTTATTGTATTATGTTTCCTCTCTACTAGTCTGAAATAGAGTTAAATGTAGTTAAAGTAATTCTCCCAGTGGAACCCCAGCAAAGTAATTGTGAATTATATATTCTGATTGTTTAAAATGTTTACATGAAATTAAAACACAAAGCTTATGTCTGTGAAACAGGTGCAAGCTTAAAATCTAACTGATGAGTGCTTAAAGATGACAGTCTAATTTCCCCAAATATATAAACCACCTCATATTGCCATTTTTGTGCTCAGTTCTCCCATTGTCCTTTGTGTTTTAAATTCTTTTGCTGACTTATTTCCTGTGTCAGTTTTCCACAGTCAGCATCCTTTAAAATTGGCTTAGAATTTTGCTGCAGAAAATGCTGAAAAATCCCTTGCTGATTGTGTATGGCATATACCCCACATCAAATACACATATCTCATTTTCTTTTTGAACAGTACTTCTTATAAACATGAAATTACAATGGAATTGGGGAAACTATCTAGAAATGAACAAATGGTTGATATGGGTATATGGTAAACTATTTTCTATGGGCACCAACACTATGTAAGACCCTGGATCTAACTCCAGAAATACAAGGACATAAGTGTAGAAAAGAGGAGATTGGGTATCCATACAAATAGCCAAATGGGAGATGGATTCAGCAGGAAACTTACTGAACCCAGGGGCTGTTGTGGCAGCCAATAAAGCTAATGGGCATTAATTGAAGAACATAATTTAGAATGAGGAAGGTGATAACCATATTCTGCTCAAACGTTGGGATATTGTATTATATTTTGAATATCAAATTGTTAAAGGAATAGAAACAAGTGAAGCTATATTCAGAGAGGAAAATTTTAAATGTTAGACTATTTCAAATCTATGTCAGATGAGAGGCATATTCAAATATTTAATGAGCTCTGTGGATTCAAGGTTCATAGTTTCATTTATTTTAATATTTTTTAAGTTTTTTAATTTAAATTCCAGTTAACGTAGAGTGTAGTATTAGTTTCAGGTTAGAATTTAGTGATTCAAGCACTTCCATGCAATAGCCGGTGGTCATCACACATGCACTCCTTACTCCCCATCTCCTATTTAACCCATCCCCCTCACCTCCCTTCTGGTAACCACCAGTTTGTTCATTATAGTTAAGAGTCTGTTTCTTGGTTTGCTGCCCTCTCTCTCTTTTTCCTTTTGTTTGTTTGTTTCATTTCTTAAATTCCACATATGAGTGAAATCATATGGTATTTGCCTTTCTCTGATTTATTTCGCTTAGCATAATACTCTCTAGCTCCATCCATGTTGTTGCAAATAGCAAGAATCGTTCTTTTTTATGGCTAATGTTCCTGTGTGTATGTATGTGTGTGTGTGTGTGTAACACATCTTCTTTACCCATTCATCAGTGAGTGGACACCTGGGATCTTTCCATATGATGCTATAAATATTGGAATGCCTATATCCCTTTGAATTGGTATTTTTTTATTCTTTGGGTAAATAGCTAGCTGTGCAATTGCTGGATCAGAGCATTTAACATTTTTAGGAACTTCAATATCATTTTCCAGAGTGGCTATACCAGTCTGCATTCCCACCAACAGTGCAAGACAGGTCCCCTTTCTCCACATTTTCACCAGCAACTGTTGTTTCCTTTGTTCTTAATTTTAGCCATTCTGACAGTTGTGAGGTGATATCTCATTGTAGTTTTGATTCATATTTCCCTGATGATCCATAATGTTGAGCATCTTTTCATGTGTCCATTGGCCATCTGTATGCCTTCTTTGGAAAAATGTCTATTTGTATCTTCTGCTCATTTTTTAATTCTATTATACAGTTTGGAGGTTGTTGAATTTTTAAGTTCTTTATATATTTTGGATACTAACCCTTTATCACCTATGTTATTTGCAGATATATTCTTCCATTCTGAAGGTTTCCTTTGAGTTTTGCTTATTGTTTTCTTTCACTGTCTCAAGCTTTTTATTTTGATGAAGTCCCAATAGTTCATTTTTGGTTTTGTTTCCCTTGCCTCAGGAGATGTATCTAGTAAGAAGTTGGTATGGCTGATGTCAAAGAAGTTACTGCCTGTGTTCTCTTCTAGGATTTTCATGGTTCCCTAGCTCACATTTAAGTCTTTCATCCATTTTGAATTTATTTTTGTGTGTGGTGTAAGAAAGTGGGCCAATTCATTCCTTTGTATGTGGTTGTCCAATTTTCCCAACACCATTTGTTGAAGAGACTGTCTTTTTCCCATTGGATATTCATTCTTTCCTGCTTCATTGAAGATTAATTGACCACGTTGTTGCAGGTTCATTTCTGGGTTCCACTGATCTATGTGTCTATTTTTGTGCCAGTACCATACTGTTTTGATCACTACAGCTTTGTAATGTAACTTGAAGTCTGGAGTCATGGTGCCTCCAGGTTTGGTTTTCTTTTTCAAGGTTGCTTTGGCTCTTCACAGTCTTTTTTGGTTCCATAAAAATTTTAGGATTGTTTGTTCTAACTGTGTGAAAAAAGCTGTTGGTATTTTAAGAGGGATTGCACTAAGTGTGTAGACTGCTTTTGGTAGTACAGGCATATTAGCAACATTTGTTCTTCCAACCCATGAACATGGAATATCTCTCCATTTCTGAGTCATCTTCAGTTTCTTTTAACAGTGTTTTACAGATTTTGGAGTACAGATCTTTTTTCTTTTTTGGTTAGATTTATTCCTAGGTATGTTATCATTTTTGATACAAGTATAAATGGTATTGATTCCTTAGTTTCATTTTCTGCTGCTTCATTATTGGTATGTAGAAATGCATCATATTTCTGTACATTGATTTTGTATCCTGTGACTTTACTGAATTTATCAGTTCTAGCAGTTTTTTTGGTGGAATCTTTTGGGTTTTCTATATATAATATCATGCCATCTGCAAATAATGAAAATTTTACTTTTCTCTTACCAATTTGGCTGCCTTTTATTTCTTTTTGTCATCTGATTGCTGTGGCTGGGATTTCTAGGACTATGTTAAATGACAGTGGTAGGAGTAGACATCCCTGACTTATTCCTGACTGTAGAGGAAAGCTCTCAGTTTTTCCACATTTAAGATGACATTAGTTGTGGGTTTTTCATATATGCCCTTTATTATGTTGAGGTATGTCCACAAGGTTCAGATTTTTAGTTAAGTTTTCAAATTATGGACCAGAACCTATGCATAGAAGAAAATAGGCTGAATCAAAAGAATTAAGGAGATAAGTAGCTGCTTCTGGAGGTATGTACTTGTGATTATTGAAGGTGCTCAAATGTAGGAAAGTACTTGAGAGAAAAGTACTTTTTTCCTGGAGCTGTACAGAAATGCATCATCTTTTAATATAGAGTTGTCTCGTGTGTTACTATGTTTTGCCCAATCAAAGTCCAGGATTTAGATCAATCAGATTAGCAAATCCTCACTGCTTGGGAAGGGGGTTTGCTTAGTGGTATGCAGAGCAACAGAAGTATGGAGGAGGTCTGGTTGCTATTATTCCCCCCACTACACACATACACACACACACACACACACACACACACACACATACTACCTTGGTAAATTTATCTTCCCTAGGAGAGAACTAGAAAACTATATGGCAATAAATAGTAGGAACTTTAAAGTTGCTTATGTCATTTGATCTAACAATTTCACTTCTAAGGTAAGAAAGATATAAATGGACATTGTGAGAAAACTTTATAGACAGAAATGTTCACAGCATTATAATAGTAAAAAAGCAAAAAAGTGGAGGACCCTTTCAATTTAGCAAATATTTACTGAACATCTGGTCTGTTACACGTATTTTTTAGGTGCTTGGGATATATCAGTGAGCAAAATAGATTCCTGTTCTCAAGGAGTTTATGGTCCAGCAGGTAAAAGTAAATATGAATACAATAAGTAAATATTTGTGTAATATTATTTATATACTGACAGAGGAGAACAAGTGCTATAGGGCATCACAAAGTAGAGAAAGTAGTGGGTGTTGGGCTTGGTGCCTGCAGAATGACCAGGGTAGGTCTCAGTGAGAAAGCAGTATGACCAAAGACTTAGCAATGGTGGTAGCTATGCAGATATCTGGAGGGAAACAGCAGCATGTAAACTAATAGGAATGATGCAGTAGAAAGTAAAAATCTGATGAAATAGGATTTCTTTTATTAACATAGGCAATGCTAACAATACAATATTCAGTGAAACAAGCAGAGTATAAGCTGTATACTCAGTTATTACAGTTTTAATTATGCCCACATGTATATACTCATTTATTCTATAAATATTTATTGAGTACCTATATAGCACTTATTATATTCCAGGTGCTATTCAAAGCATTTCCAAATATTGGTCTAATTAAATCTTCATAACTCTCTTATGAAGTAGGACTATTTTGACCTCAGGAAAGAAAAAGTTTCTAATTACTTAGCTAACACCACATTGTCGGCAAGAGCAGACCACAGTTTTGCTCTGAGTCTCTTTCCTTAATCCACCTGATTCTGCCTCTTCTTTGCTGGGCACTGTTTGCATGCTGGGAGGGCGTAAAACATATATGCCTTGAAAAAGTTCTGGAAAGTATATGCCAGGTGTTAATATTGATTTTTCTGATTGTGGGTGGAATTATAGATAATATTCTTTATTTTGCATACATTTGTGCATTTTTCAAATTTTCTATAATAAAGACATTTAAGTTATAACTAACATATCACATATGTTTTAATAGTATTGTGCCTTTAACAGTGCTTATAATGCCAATAGGCATAAAAGCATAAAGAGTTAAAGCTTGAAGGAAGAGCTGGAACAAGACCTTGGTCTCCCGTATTTTAGTTCAGTTTTTTCCCCCCGTATCTGCGTTTCTTTTTTTTCTTCTTTAAAGATTTTATTTATTTTTTTGACACAGAGAGAGAGATCACAAGTATGCAGAGAGGTAGACAGAGAGAGAGAGGGGGAAGCAGGCTCCCCACTGAGCAGAGAGCCCGATGCATGGCTCGCTCCCAGGGCCCTGAGACATTGACCTGAGCCGAAGGCAGAGGCTTAACCCACTGAGCCACCGAGGTATCCCAGTATCTGCGATTCTTATACATTGTATATTCAGCACAATATGATAGAAAGATGACTGTACTGGAAGCTAGACACTAGTCCTGCTTCTGACTCTACTAAGCTCTGCACCTTCAAACAAGTTGCTTCGCCAGTTTGGGCTTCAGTTTACTCATTTGTAAAATCGGAGAATTGGACTATTTGGTATCTGGTCCCTTTCATTTCTGACTTTCCAGGATTCTTTGGCAGTTTCACGTTGTTATCTTAACCAAAAAGCTGATTATTCTGAAGTAGACACTGGAATACCAGTTGATGAGCTTGGAAAATTAATTTAGTGGCATGTGGACAAAAACCTTTGAAGTCTGTATTATTCATTCATTTTCTTCATGTAGCGAAGCTATTGAAGTATTGTTTTAAAAATCAAAAAAATAGGCAAATAGTAACAAATTCATAACATTTGACTTAGTAAGTGGAAAAACAATAATAATCACTTTGTTGATTAAATTTGAATTTACTATCACATGTGTAGTGATACTTGAGATTTACATAGTTAAAAAATTCTGCAGTAGAGACTGACCAGCTTTGGAGTCTGAAGTTTGCATGGTGAGGATAGAATCAGAGTAAGAGGTTTCAGAAGAACCAAGCTGTTTAGTGACATCAGGATAAGATAGCCTGAAACATCTATGCATCTACCTGGAGATTCAAAATCCGTTGCCTGTAACCTCCATATGCCACCTCGCCACAGCCCTTCTGATGAGACTAGTACTCGTGGAAATCTGTTCAAGTGCAGAAGGCTCTCTTTTGGCACATTGTCAAAGTTAGGCTCTGTCCAGACTGAGAGACCCGTACCTTTTCTTTTTTTGGTTCCTGGCTGAACCCAAACTTCCCTTTCCAGAGGATTGATTTCTTTGAGTTACTTTGCATATCTGTATCATCCAGGTTACAGATGAACATGCTAAAGGCCTTTTCATCTTACTAATTTCCTGATTTTTTGAAAGAGGGTTGCAATTCACTGGTAACCTGTAATTATTGATGACACAAGTTGCTCCTTTGGTCCTTTTGAGCTAGAAGTAGCAACTTTTCCTCAAAATCCCAGTCTGAGAATAAATTAAAGTTACCTGTGAAGCCACGAGAGCACCCAGGCTCCTCTACAAAGCTGTTACTAGCAACTTTGCTGCCCAAGAAAAGAAACACCAAATGCACCCGCAAATCAGCTTCATAATTCACAGATGGGCGTTATTAACAATGTGCACCATCTGGCAGCTTCCTCTTTTTGACTGATTTGTCTTGCTAACTAGGCTCAGTTATGGTCTATGCTGCTGAGGAAGTACGTGTACTGTCAACATGTATATATAACAAACTTGAAGATTGTACAACCCTAAAATTATTACTTTAAAAGTTTTTTTTTTCCTCTAAGTTTTCATTGCCCAGCCCCAGATACAGCTTTGTTTTTGTGGATATATCCTCAGGTTTCACATATCCTATGCGGACAGGGAACTTTTAGAGAATTTTTCTTTTACTCAGTATGGAGAAATATCTGAACACTGAAATAGTAAACAGTGAAAAGTTACAGAAGCCCCCAAGATCTGAAAATCCAACAAAATTATCATGCCAGTCACTGTCTGTTTTAGCATTTCAAGCTCCTTATCTGATATGAATTCTGTAGACTCTCTCGGGTGGTCTATACATCTTCACATTTTATCCTAGGGCACTTCTATTCCGAAAAGAGCTATTATTAATTTTTTTCTTTCTGCTCAAGATCCTCTTTATTTTAGCTAAGAGAGGGCAAATTATATCATCCCCTGGTATACAGTCGCTATGGAATTGATTAAATACAGTTTCACTAACTTCCCTATCATAGCTAGACCTTGCACTTTTTATGAGAGGTTATTTTACCTATTAACAGATTGTCAGATCCTTTTAAGTTATAAGGACAGAAACCTGACTCAGGCTAGCTTAAGCAAAACAACAGACTTTATTGATTCACCAGCTGGTAGAAAAGAAAAAAATGATACCAGGTATGACCAGATCCAGCACTTAAGTGATATTTCCAGGCTCTCTTTCTCTCTACTACTCAGCTTTTTCTCTCTTTGTATGTGTTAGTCTCAGTCCCTCCTATTGGCTTTCCAGCTTTCTTTTGCTGGCACCTTCAGGCCTGTAGGATACCAATTAAGCATCTTCTAAGATGGGAGGGCCAACCTTTTTCCTCCAGTGTCTGTATTGCAATCACAGGAAGAAAAGACTTTTCTAGGCCTCGTTTAGTCACTTAACAACCAGTGAATGAACCATGGAGACCAGAATGATATTGTGAATCCATTGTGAATGGAGGCCAGAAGGGTAAGGTTCCCATAACCAATCCTTGGTTATTCTTTTTGCCAGGGCTGGGGGGCTGGGTTGTATTTGTCAACAGAAAAGGAGGAATGTTTGCATATTAAGCAAACAAGCACAGTAGCTACCATGGAGTACTATGGTATCTAACAATAAAGTCATTTGCAATATTATATATTTAACTTTTAATTATGGCAGCCAAACATTCTGAATTTTCTGGAACAATCTTGATTTCAGATACTCTATCCCACTGAGTGACCATGTGTTCAAAGTTCTGAATTGGAAAATTACATCATTCTGCTCTAAGACATGCAGCGATTGGCTCTCATAGCAGGCCACTTTTATAGCTTTTACATGACGATCTATGTATTTTTTTAAAAAGCTTTAATTATAATGTACTGGAGTGTAAATCCAAGGGGAACATAATCAACAATAGGTTTTAAAGAATGTAGCAAAATACTTTTACAAAAGAAACAGATAATTTGAGGTTTTAGGTAAGCCTTCAAGCCTTGCCAGCAAATATCCTTTGCCATATTGAACTTGAATATCCTTTGCCATATTGAACTTGTGTAACTCTCAATGCTGACATTTAAGCTACTGTTTGCTTGGCACTTTTCAGAAGCTCATTAATTATGCTTTGAAATTTTACTTTACAAACTATTACTTTTTAATGAGAGAGCTCATCGTTTTCCATTGGAAGTGCTTCCCTGCCAAGTGCTGCCATTTTGTGGGAGGCGGGCAGACTTTAAGTGGCAGCACAGGCCTCCATTATGCTTTTCTGTTCAGTGGCCCCAATATGCTGTCCTTGCCCACTCTCTAACCAAATAAACATCTCTCCCCACCAGGCATACATTTTCAATCCTTGGAACTTGAAGCCATTATCAGGAGTCTACAAATTAATCTGTTCTGCCTTCACTAACAGATGCCACGCTGGCACCCTGCACATAGGCTGAACACCAGGGATTTGTGGCATTAAGAGTAAGTGTAAAAACTACAAGCATTCAAAAGGCACTTATTTTATTTAATTCACCAGACCTTGGCGTTTTGTTAAAAAAGGGAAGTACAAACCCCTTTCTCATTACCCCTCTCAAGTGATTTCTCCTTTATTGAAATACAGTGCTCTCCTTTTCTTTCCCTCCCTCCCTTCCTTCCTTCCAAACTTCAAGATTTTATTGTTTATTTATTTGATACAGAGAGAGAGCACAAGCAGGGGGAGCAGCAGAGAGAGAGGGAGAAGCAGGCTCACTGAGCAGGGAGCTGATGCGGGGCTCCATCCCAGAATCCTGTGATCATGACCTGAGCCAAAGGCAGACGCTTAACTACTGAGCCACCCAGGCTGTTGAAATACAGTGCTCTTTTTAATAAGCCCCCAAATAAGCACAACAACCAGAAAAACCGTGTGAGGCCATAAAAACTAATTATCATAAAATGCCACCAAAAGCTTCAGGACCCGAGGGGCTTTTCTTAAGGTCACTGCCCACGGTAAGGCTACAGTGTTCACATGGTGAGGACAGAGTAAGCAGTACCAGATGAGACCAAGACGTGCAAACTCTGTGTCTTTCCACGAAAGGTGCTCGAGAGGCCCTGCCGGGTGGTGGTGTGAATGTAGCAATGTGAATTTCAAGTAGGAGAGTACTTTCGCCATCTTAACGCCATTAAAGGGAGAAAGTACACAACAGGCTTTTAGGAATCATGAGAGAGTTGGGGCGTGCAGGGTTCTGATTTAAAATCCTTTTAACGACTGCCCATTTTGTTCTTACTCTTTTTCATTTTGCGACGCTAGAACAGAAAGCACTCCATGGGATGCAAGTGACACATCATTTTATGCATCCAAGTGCTTTATTCGCTTAACCATTTTTTCCAGCAATTTAAATAAATCACAGAGTTGGAATTAGATTTTCCTGAAGAGCTAAAGAAAGGCAGTGAGAGGCTGAGTCACAGTTAATTTCTACTGAGCTGATAGGAATCTCACTCCCTCCATTTAGGTGATACTCATGTAGTTTGGAGAGTAATGTGCGGCATCTTATCAGCCTACTAGAAAGGCTGCATAAGCTTCTGACTAATGAGTCTCTGAAATGTTTTTAATGAATGGGGGGGAGAGGGGAGGAGTATGAAGGGCCCTCATGTTTATTCATTTCCTCATTGTAATGCTGGCTGATAGACGGACTAAAAGATTGAGCACTTAAATAATTAACTCATCTAAAATGTGAATTATATGCATGATTTGCCTGGCATGCCACTTGTGAAGTGGAACACACACTAAAACCTCTGCACACAGTAGTAGAGGTAGGGAAGAGAGCAAGTTATTGGAGGTCTGGTTAATCTGGGGAGGAACATTTAGTGAAAGGATGAAACGTTAAAGGGAATGAAGAAGCGGAAGATCAGATACTCAATTTTCTTCCTCCAGGACGGGAGTTTACAGTCTTTTTAGGGAAGGGCCAGAGAGTAAATATTTTAGGCTCTGCAAGCTACAAGGTCTCTAGTGCATCTCCTCACTCCTCTGGTGTAGCACAAAAGGAGCCATAGACAGTAGGTAAATGAATAGACACGGCTGCCTTATAGCAAAGCGTCATTTATTGGCATTCGAACTGAGTTTCATATAATATGAAGTGCCGCAAAATATGATGCTTCTTTTGACTTTTTCAATCAGTTAAAATGGAGAAGATAGGGGCGCCTGGTGGCTCAGTGGGTTAAGGCCTCTGCCTTCGGCTCTGGTCATGATCCCAGAGTCCTGGGATCGAGCCCCGTGTCGGGCTCTCCGCTCAGCGGGAAGCCTGCTTCCTCCTCTCTCTCTCTCTCTGCCTGCCTCTCTGCCTACTTGTGATCTCTGTCTGTCAAATGAACAAATAAAATCTTTAAAAAAAAAAAAGGAAATGGAGAAGATATTCTTAACACACATGAAGGGCGAAAACAGTGCCCCTGTAGGTGGCAGTTGACAGGCTCACCGTGGAAGACTGAATATGGGTTTCTCCATTTAATTATGAAGGGACTGTATCCAGGGCTTGAGGTAGGTCATAGAGTTATAAAATTCTAGAATTTTAGATTGAAGTGGCTTTTAAGGAGTGCTCAGTCCAACATCCTCACCTTAATGATCATCATCAGCATTTCTAGCTCACTCTTAGGTATGGCAGAACATATATGTAATACTACAGTACAGAGAGTATCCGATCGTTGGTAATTTGGCTTGGTTTAGGATCTGCTTCTTGACTTTGCAAGTCCAATAACACTTGTCAGTGCTTTCGATTTTCTTAGAGTAGTTGAGTACTTATGAGTAATTAACCTTTTAAAGCCCCCTTTTCTTTTGTAATATTATGGAGCCCAACGATTCATCTCAGAATAATTTTTTAAAGGCATAAAACAAGACACTTGCCAGTGATTATTCATAATGAGACAAATTATGTTAAAATACAGTTATAAAATTATAAACAAATTGTGCTGTAGTAATTTCTGCTTGTCTATTAATTCAAATAACAAGATCTAGTGAAAGTAGTGATAACATAAATGCTATTTTGCAAACAGTATTTTCCTATCCCAATATGATCTAAAAGATCTGTGATTTATTTTGGAAATGAAGGCTTAGGTCCTATTAAAATCTCATAAAATATGGGGCGCCTGTGTGGCTCAGTGGGTTAAGCTTCTGTCTTTGGCTCAGGTCATGATCTCAGGGTCCTGGGATGGAGCTCCACATTGAGCTCTCTGCTCAGCAGGGAGCCTGCTTCCCCCTCCCCCTCTGACTGCCTGACTACTTGTGATCTCTCTCTCTCTGTCAAATAAATAAATAAAATCTTAAAAAAAAAATAAGATCTCATAAAATAGTGAGGTATATAAATAAGAATCCTAACATTGATTTTCAATAAGAGATATAAATATGAAGCAGACCAAATCATCATATTGTCTTTATTGTATTATTCCCTCTAGAGGCTGTGTAAGAAGTTAAAGCGCAGGGAGGTTGCCTTACAACAGAGAAGTGTAGAGCAAAGGTGGTTTTGATTTAAGCGAACTGATTCTTTCATCCCCGCAGTGGACAGTCATGGAAACAAGAAGGTCCACTTGGCAGCCTCCTCCCCTACATAGTACTTGGCTGGATACTGCCAGTATTTCCCATCATGGCAGCTTTTTTGTTTCTATTTGAAACAACTACTCTAAATGACACACTCTTTACATAATAGATTTTCCTCTAATTCATCTACTGTGGCAAGCCTCCCAACCATTTCTGGAATCCTTTAGTAAATACCTTGCATATGCTCCCAAACAAGAGCCCTTCCTATGTCACATACCAAAAGTGGCCATAAATGCACATGCAAACACACACACACACACGCTCACACCCCTTCTCTCTGTAGTATTAACATCCATCCCCTACAGTGCCCACACCACTTCTTAGCCCGAAAGTGTGGTTTGCTTTGGCCAATGGGGCATGAGCCAAATGACACAAGCAGGGTCTTGAAAAGCACTTGCACTTTGGTGTTTGCTCCTCTGTTCTTGAAACCTAGAAAACTCTCCATGAGAAAGTCAGGGCTTGCTGGCCGAATGATAGAAGGCACATGGCTCCTGACAATGACACTATTCCAGACCATGCAGCTTCTTTCCAAACCACACAAGTGAGCAGAAGAGATACCAGTTAATCACCCAAATCTACAGAATCTCCCAGTTGATGCATGGGTTCCAGAGCAATAATAAATGTTTGTCGTTTTAAGCCTCTGTGCTGTATGATACCTTGTTCTGTAGCAAAAGCGAACTGCTCACCAGACCATTCCCTTTACCCTCCTAGTGCATCCCTTTCCTGCATGCTCTCCCCAAAGTTTATGGAGATAGCACTGTACTCTGAAGGCACTCTGCTGAAGTTCAACATTTCGTCCCAACCTTTGGCCACCATTCTTCAGTATTACATTCTCTCTTACACTGAGATGCCAGAGAAGTTGCCTCAAGCACCCCAAAGGTAACACAGATATAATGTGGAAATAACTCACCAGTTTGATTCTAAAATGTACTTCTTCTGTTACAAGGCAAGAGTATGATAGTATACTAAACTCTTTAGGGGTATTTGAATGTAGAAGAATATATCATGGAGAGAAGGTAAGGCTTTGCACAAAGGAATTAACTGCTAGTGATAGAATTTCAAGAATCAGTGGAGATATTTATTGGCCAAATAGGTTTCCTATCACAGCTTAAAATTAAATAAATGCATTTGTTGAACTTATTATACCTTGCCCGTAGGCTGGACCAAGACTAGGGTAAAGCCAGCAATGTTTGTTGGACAAAAAATTTGTGAAGATGTTTAATCTCAGGGCCCTGCAAGTGTATAGGGTGAATGCTTCCTTAAATTTTGTGCCCCAGGTGCCCTAGTTTCAACCCTGGTCTGCAGCAGTCTTCAGGGCATTGTACTTACCAATATTTGCTCTGACTGTGGCAAGACACCATTGGGTACAACTGCTACAGCTACTTCTCTCCTTTTTGTTGTGCTGATACAGACTGAATTTTGTATAGGGGCCTTCATGGAACTCTGTCCTCATGGATGGGCTCCTAACCAACCCTAGGAGGTGATCAGGATATGTCTTGAGGCAAGCATGGTGACCTGTACCCCTTGCCAGTGATTGGTTCCCAGGAGTGGATCTAATCTCAGTGAGTGGGACCTGAGGGAATGTGCTGGGGAGCTTCTGGGAAAAGTGTGTTCCCTAATCCTCTGTTCCTTGCTAAACATGGTCTTGTTTGCACATGATGCCTAGCCTTATTTCAACCCTTTACAACTATGAGGGATGGATCACTGACATTCAGGAGATGGCAGATTAAAGCGATGTCAAGTACTAGATCTTTGATGACAAGGCTGAGCCACAGAATTAACTAAAAATGAGTGCTACTTCTGGACTTTTAAAATATGAGGATAGAGTTTTAAGCTGCTTCTAGTCGTTTCTGTTAACTGAAGCTGAAAGTGTATGTGATACAACTGAATACTCTGAATTTGCAGGAAGAGAGTTTTGCTTAAGGAGGGAGAATTGCACCTCCTTAATGCTTTGATTAAACAGCATACAAAATATCCCCTTTCATTTCAAGCATGGTTAAAGAAACAACAAACAACTTATGAGACCTGAGATCTCATGAATCTATGTAATTTAATTTGTGGAGTGTATGTAGCCACAGGTTGGTTACTAATGAACACAGAAAGGATTCTGTAAACTTTCGTTCTAGAGGAGGCATCTCAGGACACCTGGTGAGACACAGGTACCAATAAGCAGAGTACCTTTGTTTTATAACATGAGAGCAAGATGAGCAACAAAGAAAATTGGTGAGAAAAAGGAGCCTTACTTATATTTAATCAACTGAGATAAACATCAGCAATGATTCAGAAAAATTGATGGCCACTTAACTATAGAAATAAATAAAGAAAAGACATCTCCCTCAGAGACTTCATTTTCAAGAGAAATTAGAGATGTGAGAAGAACACCATGATATCATAACTGTACATGTTGTAAGGTCTGGGTTTCTCTCCATAGCTCTTTATTTTCAAGAGAAATTAGAGATATGAGAAGAAGACCATGGTATCATAAATGTTGTAAGGTCTGGGTTTTTCTCCATAGCTCTACCTCATCTCTGCACTGGGAGTATGAAGCCAGGGAGGAGATACTAAGAGGAGGGAAGGGAAGCTAGGGCACTGGTTGAAGGAAACTCTAGAAAATATAAAAGCACACACAAAAAAACAATGCACTGTGAGAAGACATGAGAGAATTTAAAAGAGAATGCAGGAAGGGAAACAGCATTCATTGTCTGTCTACCACCTGCCAGGTTTGTTATCATGTTTCCCCATTTAATTTCCACAACAATCATGAAAAGAATTTCCATTTCACAGATAAGGAAACTAAGTAAGCTTGTGTGACTTGCCTCTCTGGGTGATAGGGTTGGGATTCATATTCAGGTCCAGTGTGTCACACTGACACAAATGATGAATTTATTTGAATTTATTTTTATTTTTTAAAAGATTTTATTTATTTGAGGGAGGGAGGGAGAAGAGAGAGAGAGATCAACTGAGCACAAGCAGGGAAAAAGGGGCAGAGGGAGAGGGGGAAATAAACTACCCCTGAGCAGGGGGCCCTAGGCAGGGCTCCCTGGGATCATGACCTGAGCTAAAGGCCAATGCTTAACAGACAGCCACCCAGGTGCCCCCAAAGTCTTTGGATTTAGAAGTGAGCTGGAAATTCTGTAAAATGGGAGAAGAAAAATTAAATCTGTCACGAGATATCTGTATCTAGAATCCTTCAAGGTATGAGTGAATGCAAGACCGAATGAGCTGACTAATCTAAGGCGGTGGGAAGTAGAGGTGTCTGGCATGAAGTGAGGGGAGAGGGAAAGGTGGGTTTCTGGGAGATGCAGATTAGACATGAAGTGGTCTTGAGTAATTCAGTTTCATTGGAAGGGATTCTTCTATGAGGTAAGGAGGCAGAAAAACAGAAGAGACCACAAGATATCCTGGGATTGAGGGCATGGGGATATGGTCAGCCAACCCTGTTTACTCAGGGCCTGGAACTATCCCACATGGTCAATAGAAAGGGAACCACAGGGAGACAGAGAAGTAATTGGCTGGGCTTGGCAGTGGTTCTGTGAGGCACCACAGTTTTATCTGCAACATAATCCTATTGGCGTCTCTTTGTCCCTAACTGTAGACTAGCTTTTTATCCAAGTTACAAGAGGCTTCCTAGAGGAAATCTATCCCAAGTGCAAGAGGAATGTGCCTGAATTCTCAGTGTTAGTTCTTCCTGGGGCCGGTAGCCAGGAAAAGCTGCTACAGGTTATCAGGACAGGAGGAAGATGGCCATCAAGAGAACCCCAGAGCATCAGTCTCATATAACTTCTATTTGCCAGACCATTTATTCTGGATGTTTCACAGATATCTTGCTTTCAACATGTCCCAAACTGAACTCATTTTCTATTCTCTAGCTCTGTTCTTTCTGTCTTTGTAACCAGAAGTAATAACATTAAGACACACATGCCAGAAACCACAGTGTCATTCCTGAATTCTTCCCTCTCTTCCTCTGACACATCCCAGGTCCCACCATGCTTGCTTCCTTCTTCAATCATTCTTTCCTCTGTTAACTCCTCTCACACACACTCTCATTCCTCTGCACCAGATCCTCACAGCATATCTGGATCCTTCTATCTGTCTCCACCTTTGTCATTCAGTCCCTTCTCAGTCCACTCCCCACCCCCAGTCTCCCTACTGCCCAGGGTGAACTTTTATCACACTCTGCTGCTATGGTTACCTCCTGGTGAGTTACAGCATGAAGCCCAAGCTTTTTGGCTACTCACAGTGGTACATGAGTCTCTCTGATAACTGGCTTTCAGTACTTCTTAATCCCTGCGCCCTCCTGTGATCCGTTTGAACTTTATTATTTAGCAATATCTGATAGCCTATGCTTCTCAGGACATACCATCCTGGTGAATGCTAAGGTCTTTGTTCATGCCTGGATGTCTTTCTCATCTTTTACCACCTTGCTCACTCTTGATTCATCTTCTCCAGTACATTAGCCATCTTTATCTTCAGAAATCTTGAACGAAAGATGAGGTTAATGACTGCCCCCTCCACACCCCCTTCACTTCTGTGCTCCAAATAGAGCCCTCATTCCATCTCTAATTTAACATATAGAAATTTTCTATCTATGTGTCTGCTTGCCTCAGAAGATTACAGAATTCTAGATGGCTGGACCTAGGACTTGCTTAGTTTTGTATCTTCAGGTGTCTAAAATAACAGGTAGAGTAGGCAGATAATAAGTGTTTAATAAACCAAAGAAAATTCTCTTACACTGTCCAACATTTGCTGTTCGCCTTCACCAGAGACACAAGTCTCACACTCTTAAATGTACTCTGAGCTGCAGGGATACCCCTAGGCTGGTGGCCTGGATACTTGTTACACTGTCCAATTAGTAATTCTTAACTTCTTACTGTTTTAAAAGAAGCAGACCAAAGTGTTCTTTTTACAAATACCTTTTTTTAAGTTGTGCAAACAAGATTTGGGGACTAATGTCCGAATCATTACAAGAGGATATGCTACAGTTATTTCTTTGCTAAATTATCACCTGCAAGTTGAACTCAACCACGAACCTTCAGGAGGCATAATTTTGAAGTTGACGTTTATCTCCTTGTGTCTTTTTCCTTGTTCACCTATAAAAGCTAGTTTGAATCTTATCATATTACAGGCTAAGTGTGGCGTCCAAGGACTAGACTTGAAGTCTTTAGCAATCTGAGGAAATATTTTTTCTGAACTTTCTGTGGACTAATTTACAGAATTTAGGCCTGTTGATAAGGCACAAGAGCCCTTGGGACTGAGTTTTAAGAGCTTACAAAGTGGATGACTTATAGCCATCATGCTTTTCTTGATATCAAGGAGAGTTGAAAAATTGGTGTTTTTCTCTTGCAAAAATAGACTTTTTGCAAACTATGATACTGGAGGAAATGAATTTTATGCAGTTTATGCTGCAGGCATAGGTATAAGGTGCTTTTTTTTTTTCCTATTTTATTTGGAAGGATTGTCTTTTTGCTGATCTATATGTACATTTTTGATCAGTTTCATAATAGGAGGTGTGAAATCATAACAAATAACGATTATACACCCAGAGTGGTGAGTGCCCTAAGTACGTGTGAACCCAGTAGATGTTGGTTGTTGACAGCGCAATTTTTTACCTCTCTCATCATAGTGAGTGGAAAAGCACTGGAAATGGAAGACCTCATTTCTAGTCCTGGCTGTACAGCTAATAAGTTTAGTGCCCTTAAAAAAGCCAGCTGTATTCTCTGGGCCTTCATTTTTTCATCTGTAAAATGTAGAGATTGAACTTTAGGGCCTCAAAACTATCTCTCTAGTTATAAAAATTTATATTTGGTACTAAAATATTAAACGTTTTAATGCTTGGATGATGGATTTTTTTTTTAAAGATTTTATTTATTTGACAGACAGAGATCACACAAGTAGGCAGAGAGGCAGGCAGAGAGGGGAGGGGAGAAGCAGGCTCCCTGCTGAGCAGAGAGCCTGATGCGGGACTCGATCCCAGGACCCTGGGATCATGACCCGAGCCGAAGGCAGCGGCTTAACCCACTGAGCCACCCAGGCGTCCCGGATGATGGATTTTTTTAATCACATATACCTTTCTTTTCTACTTTTCTATGATTTCTGGTATTTTTTTTTTAAAGATTTTATTTATTTATTTGACAGAGAGGGAGATCACAAGTAGGCAGAGAGGCAGGCAGAGAGAGAGGGGGAGGCAGGCTCTGCAGAGCAGAGAGCCCGGTGCGGGGCTCGATCCCAGGACCCCAAGATCATGACCTGAGCTGAAGGCAGACGCTCAACCCACTGAGCCACCCAGGCGCCCCTATGGTTTCTGGTTTTCTTAGTATTTTTTACTGGTTTGTTCTAGAAAATGAAAATACTATATGGAATTACATTGCTCCTAAGCAAATTAAATAACATTTAAATATCCATCATACATACCATGATAGCAGTACATAAATTGTCTCATTTAATGATTACATCAACACTGAGAATTAATTATCCCCACTTAACGATAAGGAACCTAAGGGATGGAGAGATTAAATAAGTTTCCCAATGCAACTAGTTAAGTTACAGGATGCTAATAAGCTCTACATACAAATTCCTAGAAGACCATGTTGTTTCCATTTAAAATATTTTAACATATGAGGAATTGGAGTAGAAAAAGGACTGGTCTAAGGAAGTTAGCCGGACTGCTAAGGACAATGCTAAAAAAGGCTGTGATTAAAATGCTTTAGGGCATTTTCTGTTTTCTAGTGGTTGAATTTTAAAATTTACCAATGTCATAGCTGGCTGAAAGTACATTTGCCATCTGTTGTTAAAATCTCCAGTCTTCTGGCTGTCCTTTTCAAATCAAGTAGTGTATGCATGTCTCATCCTTAGTGATGTATGCTGTGCTTTCTATGAGCCACCGATCCACCATCAATCCAACTTCTCTACTAGCTGTTACCTGGCATCAGTGACAGATTTCAAGCAAAACTCTGCAGACTTGGCCTACAACCAATTCATGCTGCCTGACTTTAATTGCTTCTTAATCCTTTCATTAATCTCTTGTTGATCCTCTAACACAGTCTGCACAAGAGCTATTCCAAACCTTCGCTCCCTTTTGACTCAGGGGCCCATCCTTCTCTCTCACTTTGAATTGGACAACTTCCCTTCTCTATCAAGAAGTTAGAGACTATCCTATGGAAGCTTTTCTTTTTTTTTTTTTAAATTGCCTCTTCTTTTCACATTTTTTTTTTTAATAGTCTGAGAGTAAGAAGTGTTTTCTTTTAGAGCTAATTCTTCCACTCGAGTACCAGGTGTCATGCCTTAATCACCTCTCACTCCAGCATCATTAATCTTTTTCTCTCTTACTTTCACCATGTTGAAACATACATTCCTTAACCCTACATGTGACATCACTCAACTTTCATTGAGCATCTTTCTTTAATTTCCAAAATTGTTCTATTTATTAATATAGTGATATTTGGGGATAGTGAATATTATATCACTATATCCCCAAATATCACTAATATTCACTATCACCATCCTTCCCCTCCCCAACTCCTTAAAATATTTATTTCAAAACTCCATAGTCTAAGGAAGCTACTCTCTCAAAAGGTTCTCCTGCCCATTTTCCATTTTCTTCTGAAATATAATAACTTTTTTTAATGGTTGTTCTTTTTGACATCCCTTAAGTATTTGACTTGGTTTTAATTGTCTTCATTATGATTTTTTCCCCTCATTTTCCAAGACCTTTTCATGACTCTTCTGGCTCCTCCATGGCTCTTCTTTCCAGCCTCTCTATGTTCTTCTGTTACATGATATTTTGTTTCATAATGAGTCATTGAGAATACTTGACAACAAACTTGTAGCTCTTCTAAGTTTTAATCATAAGGTATTTAGGTATTGTACTAGTTTTAGTGCTCTAAAATAATTTATATTCTGCCTGTAATTTTTTTTTCTTTCCTTCATGACTGGAATGATAGAAATAGTACTGCCAGTGCTCCCTTTACCCAAGTTTCTTTTCACCTGATTCCAAGCAGTTACCACCTGTCTAATTGTATTAGTTTTCTATGCTGCAGAATAGATTACCACACATTTAGCAGCTTACAATAATATACATTTGTTATCTCATATTTTCTCGGGATCAGTTTTCTAGGCATGGCTTAGCTGGGTCCTCTGCTGAGGGTCTTACAAGGCTAAAGTAAAGATACTTGTTGAAAATGAGGTCTCCTCTGAAGTCTCAACTGGGAAATGATCCACTTCTAAGTGCCCACAAATTGTTGGTAGAATTATTTTCCTTTTTCTGGTGGGGAGGATATGTGTAGCTTTAGAACCAATGGTGGCTTTCTTCTTCAGTGCCATTGTGAGACTGAAATTGACAAGTGATCTATCGCCTGTCCACCTATGTGAAACAAGAAAGTGATATCCAGTCACTCTTACCACGTCTTTCTGTTTGTTTGTTTTAATTTTTGGGGGGCTGGAGGCAAGTCATAGGTCCTGCCTACACTCAAGGGATACACAGTAGAACACCAAGAGGCCATCTCAGAATGTTGCCTACCACACTGTTGTTTCTATAGGACTCAAGCAAGGGAAAGAAGTACCTTTTATCCATGCTATTGGAACAATTTTGTAGCCAAACCAGATAAACATACAAAATGCACAAGAGACATTTTAGTTTACTACTGAGATTCTAGAGACAGAATCAAATTGGGCTTAGAAAACAGATAAGAAAAAAGAGTAGGAGGTGAGAACAGGTCAAAGAGGAGTGCCATAAATGTTTTCCTCAAATGGTCTCATTCAGTGCTTAAACTACCTGTGATGTTGGACCAGGGTTTTTATTTGTGTTTGCTTGTTTGTAACATATCCAATATATTACATACCAAAAAATTTTTTAAAAGTAAAAAAAATTATATTACTAAGAAAATAAAGAAAACAAAACCATATAAAATATGAGTCCATTTTTATCTTAATAAAACACATAAAATTACTCCGTTAAATTCCTATAAAATTTTCCAAATACTTCTTTTTTAAGATTATTTATTTATTTATTTGACAGACAGAGATCACAAGTAGGCAGAGAGGCAGGCAGAGAGAGAGGAGGAAGCAGGCTCCCCACTGAGCAGAGAGCCCGATGCAGGGCTTGATCCCAGGACCCTGAGATTATGACCCAAGCCAAAGGCAGAGGCTTAACACACTGAGCCACCCAGGTGCCCCCCAAGTGCTTATTTTTAATATCTGTTTTCATTTTAAAGACACATGACAGCTTTAGGACCAGCATTGTCTGAAGTCCATATTTTGAGCAGAACTGATTTAATATATTCCCACAGCATAAATTCTCCCAGGTACATATTAATTCCCTTTTCTAGATTCAAGTCTAGATCTCTTTTCCAAGATTTTTTGTTCCTTTATTCACATGCGAATTATTGAGCACTTACTGTTGGTCAGGTACCTTGCAGAACTAGACAAAATGCTAGGTAAATTGATGGCTTCTCTTTGCACATCTTTACTTTAGGATTTAAATGATCTCAAACATAGTATGCATGAACTTCAAAGAGTGAACTTAGAATCTTTCTCCTTGCCTGCTATCCCTACTCTATCTTCTCGCTTCATGCTTGCCTCTTTCATCCACAAGTTGCCAAGGTCAGAATTTTATTTATACACTCTTTACTCCCTCATATTTTCTTTCCAAAATATCAAATCTACCTACTTGCATACATCTCCAGGGCTACTACATTTGTTCAAGTACCCAACATTTCCCACTGGGACCACTATAGGTGTTTGTTGAATGTTCTATTTGACATCATTCTTGTTCCTCGCCGTTCAACTGCCACAGTCCATTCAAGATGATCTTTCTAGGGGCACCTGGGTGGCTCAGTGGGTTAAAGCCTCTGCCTTCGGCTCAGGTCATGATCCCAGAGTCCTGGGATCGAGCTCCGCATCGGGCTCTCTGCTCAGCGGGAAGCCTGCTTCCTCCTCTCTCTCTGTCTGTCTCTCTGCCTACTTGTGATCCCTCTCTCTCTGTCAAATAAATAAATAAAATCTTAAAAAAAAAAAGATGATCTTTCTAAACTCTAAACTTTGTTATGTCATTGCTTTGCTTAAGACCCCTCGGATGTTCCTCATTGCTTACCAATAAATCTGATCATTTATCAAGGTCTTTTTTTTTAATGGGCTCATAACTCAACAAACACTTCTTCTCTTGCTTCATTTCCTCTTTGAAGCTTTACTCCAAAACCATACTGAATTATTTGTGATTCTTAGGATTTGACATGATCTCTCTTGCATCAGTTCTTTGTGTTTGTGGAATTTTCTCCCTGACACATCTTCCACTTGATCATTTATTTGGGTACTTCTTTTGGCCTTGCATTGGATCACTTTTTTTTCCTGGAAAACTTCTGTACTGCATCTCAAGTCCCTTCTGTGTCTACCTTTATGTTCAAATTCGGTTGTAATACAGAAAAGAGATGGCTGGAGTATTTCCATCATTAGACTGAATACTTGAATTTAGAAATTTTATCACAATTTCATTGATATTTTGAAATGGATATATGAAAGAGAGTGAGTTGTTAACACACATTTTGGAGGCAAGCTCAGCTCATTTAGTGAGGCCAAATTGATTTACCCTTCTTCAGTTCTTTCTGAACTGAACACCAACCCAGTTTAAGATTTCACCATAGCATATCTGGAGTGTCACTCTAGACTTCTAGTTTCCTGAACTCTACTCACTCCCTTGGAATCCATTTAAATGCTTTAATTCTGTATTCAGAGATAATCAAATAAATATTTGGTTAAATGCATTTAGTTTTTCAACCAAAAAATTTTTTTTGAGCACCTACTTTTTGCCAGTCACTCTTCTTGATGGTTGGGCTACATTAATGAACAAAATTGAAACAAAACATTATCTTGGGAACTTGTGTTTCTTTTATTACATTTTTGTTGATGACATTTCATTTATTTTCTTTTAAACACTGAAATGTATATACAGCTTAAATTATATAGATGTAGTTGCATACTACAAGTGGAGAAAACCATGGCTCCTTATGCATTTGCAAATGCTATGTTCATTAGCCTGTTTTGGTTATGTAACACCACAACTATATATTATTACTATGCGATAAACCATCTCCATCTAAGTGACTCAAAAGAATACACTTGTATTATTTCTCATGAATCTATGAATCAGCTTGATAGTTCTGCTGATCTGGACCAGGCTCAGCTGATCTCAGCTGAATTAGCTCACACATCTGTGGCAGTCTGGCAGATGAGCTAGAGTCTGCCTCATCTAAAACAACCTTACTCATGTCTGGCTGTGTGCTGGTTGCTGGTTGGGGTGATGGAGGTAACCAGACCAGATATGTCTCACTATCTAGCCATCTAGCTTGGGCTTGTTTATGTTCTTGTGACAAGGTTCCAGGAGAGAGAACAGAAGAGATCAAGCCTCTTGGAATCTTAGCTCGGAACTGGCACAGGGACTCTTCTGGCACCATCTGTTGGCCAAAGCAAGTTCTAAGGCTAGTCCAGATTCAAGGGGTAGGGAAATAGATTCCACCTTTCAGTGAAAGCAGATGGTCACATTGCAAAGGGCATGAAGAGCTTCAGGGTGAGGAATTAAGGACATTTTGGCAATCAGTCTACCAGTTTCCTTCTTTGCAGACAGTATCTGATGGAATGCTTATACAGAGGTTTTTGCTTGCCATTGTATACAAGTATCTTATTTCTGTATATGTTTCATAATTTCCTGCAATACATAAAACTAAAATGTAAACCCCTAAGTTTTTGTGAGCTTCTTGAGGACAAGGAACATACCTAATTCATCTCCTCATCTTCCATGGAACATAGCACAGCACATTGCATAGAACATACTATCAAAATACTGGCTGGTCAGTTATTCACTAAATCAATTATATGAATCTGCAATAAAGAGCAGGGCTGTGTCATAGTGAAATGTCCTTTCACATCTACTTGACTTAAAAGGAACATGAAAAGTGCTTTCCTACTATTATTTGGTTAGCTGATACGCTTTCCTGTTTGATGAGGGAAAGAGCTGAAATCCATTAAATTTGACTCACTCACAGTCATCTGGTGCTTCTAAGAAGAGATAAGGATTGATTTCTTCAGATAGTTAAAATGCTGGCTATAGAAAAACAACAAAACAACCAGGAAGGGAAGCAGAGGGACCAGAGTCCTGCATATGTCACAATGAAGTTAAAATAGGTAGAGCTAAAGCGTGTGTTCAGGGGAAGTAGGAAGCTGTGTTAAAAAATATCAATCATACATTTGCCTTAGTTGAGCCAGGCTAATGAGGTTAATAAAGAGTGAAACAGGCCTTCCAGGGAAAGCATCTAAATTATTCCCAGGAGACCCTAACTACCTGGACATAAGGTCCAGGTAAAAAGATAAAATACAGGTAAATTATAAAGGCAAGCTATTCTCATTTATAGGGTTTGAGAGACATGTTACTGCTAGAAAACTCTGATAGTAATAACACAGTTTTGTTTTTGTTTTTGTTTTTTTCATTTTCTCCCAAGGATGTTTTATATAAATATATGCTGAGAGAAGACCGGGGAAAGAAAAAGAGGAAAGTTCCTTAACTTTAAGAATTTGCTTTTTGCATTTGTAAATGTAATTCTGTCAACTTTCAAGAGTTGGAAGGAAATGAGATAGATACATGTTTAAAAAGAAACTGACTTTAGGAAAATTGGAAAGAGGAGTAATTTTAATTAGATTTTTGTTTATTAAAGAATATTCTATTGTCTTTAGGATAGACGCTTTTTATATGCTGTTTACAAAGGAAGATTGGAATTGCCTAAGTTAAATTTGAATTTTAAGACTTGGTTTTAAAATGAAACTAACAACAAAGTATACTCAAAAAGAAGAATAGAATCTCTGTTAAGAGTCATATAGTACAATTACTAGAGTAATAATTTAATCATAATGACCTGTAACATAAATGGAATAAAGTGATAATATTGATGTAAACTATTCTATTAAGAGAAAGTTCATCTTCTTTTTTCTTTTTTTTTAAAGATTTTATTTATTTATTTGACAGACAGAGATCACAAGTAGGCAGGGAGGCAGGCAGAGAGAGGAGGAAGCAGGCTCAATGCTGAGCAGAGAGCCCGATGTGGGGCTCCATCCCAGGACCTGAGATCATGACCCGCACGGAAGGCAGAGGCTTTAACCCACTGAGTCACCCCGTCTTCTTTTTTCACTAACGTGAGCTGTCAGTTTTAAGTCTTACAATCTCAAGTTTGTATTTTGCTCAAGCAATCCATAGCTTATTACATTAGGCAAACACTATTTGGGAGAACAGTGGATCATGTAAATACGTTTAATATTATTCATGAATTTTATTTCCACAGTAGGTTGGAAATATGTTACAGATATTCTCTTATGAATGGCCTTAGTTAACTTCTGATATTGCATTTCTAAATTTTTTCATAACAATTTAAAGAGGCTCTGACTTGCCTCCCTGCTACAGATTTAGTGTTCTGTTGTCTTTACATTTTGCTCCAGTTTTCTTTACTGTTTCTCCTCTTAATTTGCCTTCTTACTTTTTCTTTCTTCATCCTTACAGGCTTCTTGGCACCAGTTCATATCAACAGTCAGCATCGTGGGTCTGTTAGTAAGTTTAGCTTTAGACAACATGTAGCATGTGTGTGTGTGTGTGAATCAGCCTGGAATTTATGACCACCTCACAGATATGGGACCACTGCACACTTGTGCTACAAGGCAGCTTTGATAAGCACTGCTGCTCCTATCACAAGGTATATTGTGGGTATACTGTGATCTCAGAAGAATGAAGAAGAATATACAACATAAAAAACTAGATAAAACAACTTTTGTACTTCGTATATTAGCATATTTCTTAATCTCTATAAATAATTTTTCCACTTTAATAAAGGAATACCGAGTTAAGCTGAGTATCCTTAGGAAATGGGGTGAGGAATTTGGGTAAAGACCAAAAGAAAAGAGAAATTTATTTCTTTTTATTGTGCAATTACCCATAATCACATTAACTCATGCCATTTATTCATTCACTTATTCAATAAATATTTATTGAGCAAGTACTGATAGAGCAGTGAATAAAAGAAATGTTTGAACTCTTGGAATTTATGTTTTTAGTTGGAAGAGACAGGAAAGAAATAGAAAGTTGACCAGGTGCTAATAAATGCTAGGACGAACAGTAAACCAGGAGAAAGATACCCAATGACAGGTGTGATTTTAGGTTGTTGATGACAGTTGCATCATCACTGGCAGGTGATTTTTGATCAGAGCCCTGCATGAAATAAACAAATTAATAATGTGAATCTCTGAAGGGAAAAGTGTTTGCTTCACAATGGTGTGGGCTTGGCAGGTTAAAGACAAGGGGAGAGGGCTAGTTTGGCTGCAGAGAATGAGTGAGGGGAAGTGGGGGATGAGGTTGGGTAAGTGGATATGGGAATTGGCACAGATACTGTAGAGAGTAGTGGGGGTCCAATCATGCTTAGCCCTCTGGGCTGAGGAAAATGTTCAGGATTTTGCTGAATAACATATGAAGTTTTAGGAAGAATTTGAGAAGAGGAAAAATAAGCTCAACCATGTTTAAAAAAAAAATACCACTTCTAAATGTATAGTTCAGTAGTGTGAACTATATTCATATCCTTGTGTAACATCTCTAGCTGTTTTCCATCTTGCAAAATTGAAACTTTATACCCATTGAACAACTCCCCATTTTCTCCTTCCCCCAGTCCTTGACAACCACTGTTCTACTTTCTGTTTCTATGAGTTTGACTATTTTAGATACTTGATCTAAGTGGAATCATCCAGTATTTGTCATTTTGTGACTGATTGATTTCACTTTGATATGACTTATATTTTTGACTTAGTTTTTATGTTATTTTTATGTTATAGCTTCTATGGGAGGGAATATAGACTAAGAGAAGGGAAAAGGAAGAAGCAGAGGTACAAGTTTTGAAGCCATTGCAGTACTATAGAAGAAATGATGGTACCTTGAACATGGCGGAAAGATTGGAGGTAGATAGACTCTGGATAGATTTTTAAGGTAATGCTAATGAGATTTGCTGGTATTTTGGTCATGTTGTGTGATAGAAGAAAATGATATGAATTATTATATAGTGAATTGTCTGAATAATTTAATCATCAATCCCTTACCCATCATTGAGGGTAATCTTTGTAAAATCTCCTTAAATGCTGCATATCTTCTGTAAAAGTGTGTTGTTGCCACATCAGCCTATTTGATGGCTCAGGGTTATTATTTGAACTTTAGTTTTTATATAGGTGTTTTAAATACAGACATGGATGGTATAAAACATAAGGTGTGGGTATGTCAGGAGAAAAGATATGGGAAATCTGGTTGGACTGTGCAATAGTGAACATTTCCAGGTAGGAGATAAGAATGTCTGATTTTGGAAGTAAGTTGGCTCCATGTCACCAATATTTTGGAATATCATTTAGATGCTATGTTGTAAATTGCCATCCTTATGAGGTCTACTCAGTGTTATGATTGTAGGATGAGCTGGTAGCAACTTGAGACCTGCTGAAATTTAAGACCTAGAGAAAATGGGGGAGGCAGAAAGGGAAGAATCACACTTTCTTTTTCATTTTTAGGTTAGTATTAGAGACAAAAGGAAAGAAAGAATTCTATAAGCAGATTTTTAAAAAGCCAAATGTATAGACTAGCCATTGAGGAATATTTCTAAATGTTTAAAAGTTACTGGTTATCGGATTAAACTATGCAATGAAAAACCACTTATGGGCAGCTGGATATTTTTTTAAAAATCTGGTTATTTGTGGAGGGTCACATTTCTTATGAGACAATATAAGAGGTGTAATGAAAGGACACATGATCTCCTAGGCTGCACTTCTCTTCCTAACTTTGTGTTCTGTATTTCCTTGATTGACAAGAGGAGACGTGGTGCATGTTGGCCGTGTGTACTTTTTTTGACCATTCTTAAAGCATGTCAGGCAGAATTTTGTAATTAGTTGAGAAGGCACCCAATTCAGTTTCAGTTTGCTGAACTCAATCTGTAGGATTGACAGGATGCCTTTAATAGATTCCTTCAGTAGATAATTAGACCAGTTTAACGCAAGCACTGCATGAATTAACATTTGCACTTGGGTATGAATATTCAGGGCTATGATGCTTTCCGTGGTGTGAGTTGTTTTGCCAGGATTTGCAGGAGTGCCTATTAAGTGCTTATAATGTATTGATTAGTATAGAACGGCACCAATTAGAAGGTATGGAAACATCCCTGGAATCAGAGATGCTATGCTTTTTGGTGGTTCTTGGGCTTCTTCCTGTAAACTCTAACCCAGACAACAGATTGCCTGCTTTAACTAGTCATGTGCTTCAGTTTTGATGTGAATTTTAAATTGCTATGCAGAAACTAAGTTTCCTGGCCTTTCCTGGAATGATGCCATCTGTTCGCTTCTCCACTCTCTATGAGATTTCTCAACTGTAAGATTAACCTGAAGGATCATATGCTCTAGATGTTATAAATAAATAATTGAATAAATAAACAAAAGAATCATCGGGCCACTGAAACTTGCTTTTTATAGTGATAAAAATTGCTTTGGCACAGCTTGTTTGTGCCTCAAATATTGGTTCAAAACTTTATTTGCATTTATTTGGGAATTTCAAAGAACTTTATGCTATTTACAAAATCATCTCTGAGAAAATAAAAGCTTCAATGTGCATACCTTTAGGATAAACCTAGTTAGGGGACTTGGAGTTGGAGGGAGAGGTTGGATAACTGGGACTAGATCAAGTTAATATCTTTGTATGATGACTTAAGAGGGAAATAAGATATTCAAAGCTTCAAAAATAAAATTTTCTGGAGACTGAAAGAGGTTGTGTAATGTGGTGTTAAGCAGTGAATTCTGAGCCAGAATGCCTAGGTTGGAACCCATCTCTACCGTTAGTTTACTAAACTGTGTGACCTTGGGTAAATTACCTGAACTTTCAGTTCCCTCATCTATAAATAGTATGATAACAATAGTACCTACCTAATGCTCGCTCTTCATATTTGCTCATTCATATACAGATAGCACAGATACTTTGAAATGGTCTTTTCTAAAGTATACAAAACACTGAATGTAAACTTTAAAATATTTCAAATACTTCTTACTTACAAGAGGTGACAACTGGTCACAAAGTAAACTTTTCATTGCCTTTCCTAATCTGCAAGTGCCCAGCCTCCTCGTCTGTTCCTCCTGGCCATCCAAGGCTTAACACGCATTTTGAAGGTTGATGTCAGGTCTGGCTCACAGGTAGTTTTCATGGTCTGGAAAGCAACCAAATAATTTTAAGTATACCCTCTCCGTGATTTTCAGTGTTCCAATCCTTCATCTCTGTAGTGCTGCAAAGATGCTTATAGAAATTGTATATAAACACCAGCTTCCAACCTGTGTGTTCTCCCACACAAGGTATTAGGGCATTTGGACTGTGATGTGGAAAGAATGTGAAGAAGCTTCTTTTTGCTGTAATTGCAAATGCCCCCGGGACTGAATCTCAGTAGGAGTAGACCCATGCCGCTGTCAATAAAAGTAAAAGAGAAAATAGAGCCCTTCTGTGGAAAAGTAAGTAGATTCTGTACCCAGCAGAGATGAGGAGGTGTATCACTCCTGGGGTCATTTAGGAATAGCCTGAAGGCCACCTATACTTTCTTTATGGGTTTTCTAAGTGTTGCCTAAATAAAAGTTGCTTAAATTGAGTTGGTGAGAGACCTCAGCTCTCAGAGTTCTAATGAACACTGTATGCCAGTGAGAACACAAGTGTCCTTCCTCTTCCCAGTTCTTGTAATGACAGAATGCTCACTTCTGGAAACACTACTTCCGGGGAGCCAGGGACATGGGAGAAGTATGAGGCTATGTTCCCAAGGTGTCTTAGAAAATTTGAAGGATGCTTTCAGACCATTTCAGATGACATCAAATCGAGTTTATTTCCAGATTTTTAAATTGAAATTCATCAGATACTGTGTGATCATAACTTTGATATTTTTATAGTGTGGACAACAAATGCCGATGTCTTGTATCTGCAGGGAGCTCATTGATTCTAATTACTATACTGAACATGGCTGAATCTCAAACATCTGATTCCTCGGTAAAAATGTTGTCATATCATCCAAGTATTGGTTTATTTGGGAGCTTTCTTTCCCAGGATTGAAACTATTGATTTTATGTAAGAACTGTTTCAGTTGAGATGTGTGCTATGACAGCACAGGTTGAATGCCATGGAACAAACCAGAAGTTTTCGGTGCAGGAAGTGGGTACTCTATATGTGTGTGTGGGGGGGGGGGGGGGGGGGGGGGGGGGAGGGGGGGGGGCACTTTTAACTTGGTCTCAGATTGAAGATAGCCACCTATGTGCATCAATGTCAAGATTCTGGAGGATGCCTTTTGTCAAAGCATGGGGAAAACTGATTTCCTGCAGCATAGATAAAGAAAAATGAAGATTTGCTTTTCAAATATCAGATTAGAGGAGAATGCCAGCATCTACTTCTGCTCCTAAATTTGTCTCTTTACTTATATGTGCAATCAGGAAAAGAAAAAAAAAATTTTTCTCTCTGAAGTGTAAATCAGCTAGGATTTTCCTAGTTTCCTTCCTTTCTGACTTTAATTTTGCCACTTTGCAAACTGAAGTTGTGAAATAAAAAGCAAAATTAGCATTTTATGAATTTCCAGAATTTCCTGTAACAATTAGGGTACTGCATATATATGCAATATATTATGGTCTGCAATGTTGGAGAAGTAGGAAATACATTATTAAAATAAAGAGAAATATGAGATTTCATAATCAGCTGATTTAAAATTTAGGATTTGTAATTGCCTTACTCTTGGGGGCTAGGAAAAATAGAGTCTTTGCTGCTCTGCCAACTTCATTAAAATGCCAGGTTAAGAAATAATTATTTTTGTAGGAAACTGAACTAAAGTTATACATTTTGGCATGATACTGCATTGAATATTTTAAGGGGATAATTTTCTTTTAAGAAAGGATGACCTTATGGTTAAATTCAACATCAAAAAACCCTGAAAGTGTAGTCAACAAAAAAAAAATTTAAAAATTGGAACAAATGAAGTCACCCATTTGTTTCTAACAAAAAATATGTGCATTCTCCTGCTGCTCCAGTTTCATTAACACTAAATGTGAGAACAGATAGTATAATTGACAGTTAAATCTATTAAGATTTTGCCTTTCATATGGGCATGTGGGATGTGAGTTATGCATTAGAAGTTGTCACTATTGTTCTTAAATACATATTCCCCAGTATCCAGCATTGGTTTCTTAGCTCTCATTTTGGCTTTTTGTTTTTCTCTGCCATTTATTTCTCAAGGTGTGTACTCATCAGTAAGTTAAAGTTGTTTTTTTGTTTTTTTGTTTTTTTAAGAAATTCAAGGCAAAAGCTTGTAGCTGAAAATATCTTTTCCCAAAACCTATTTGCAAAGTTCTTTGCCTGCAACTTTGAGTTTTACAGAGCATGAATGATCCGAATTAAAAATTACATTGAAATGTTACAAAATAATATTCTCGTTTCCTGTCAAATTGCTTTATGTGTTTTCCTATAAAAGATATACATTTGAAGCAGGTAGTCTTCCAGACTTGAGACCAGGAATGCCTTGCATTATAAGGAACTCGACAAGGTCATGTGCCACCAACGTGATAAAGAGTTGGGAATCTGGTGGAGAACATCAAATCTGAATGATAAAAACATGATGTCAGACAAATCTGCCTGGGTGACAGGGCTGAAACTTACTGCCTTGGTCAGGATGCTTAACCTTCATGACTCTTAGTTGCCTGATCTGTAACATGGAGATAATGATATATATGTACCTGTTTCCTAGGGCTGTTATGAAAGACTGAATGAAATGCCTTATGTCAAGCATTTTGCAGAGTGACTGGTTCATTATGGGCACTCAGCAAATTGTAGTAAGTTCTTTCCTTCCTCCTAAGGAAAGGAATATGAACAAGACTGTCCTGGTGCTTAAATTGAGTTGGTGAGTGTACTAACTGGTGTTAGTACTTTTGATCCTCTGGCTTCTGTTTTCATTAATTAAAATCTAATTATTTTTCTTTTGTGTTTATGATGAAATAGGAAAACCATTATAAATGGATACTAGCTTTATTATATGGTGGGTAGGACTACAAATGGCTTCAAACTTTTACCTGGTGACCCAGCAACATATGTAGGGGCCTTAAAATCAACACGCTTTTTAACTTCCTTATAAGAATTAATCAGAGAAATGCATGAATGTTTATGTGCTATTATTTATTTATAATGTTGAGGAATTGGAGGCAAACTAAATGTATATTATTAGGGGTTAGGTAAAGATTATTTAAGACATGCCTATAATGGAGTATATTGAAGCTGTTAAAAATAATGTTGCAGAAACACATTTATATGGAAACATGATCATTCTACATTAAAAGAGAAAAAATATATAATAAAACTGTGTTAACCAAGTTAAAAGTATTTTCATAGTTTAAATAAATATGTATATATTGGTTGATATTTCCAGATGATGATTGCTTTCTATTTTGTATATTTTATTATTGTTTATATATTGAAAAGCAAGTATTGCTTGGGTTTGCTTATTTAGGAAAATATTTAAAAATTATTTAAAAAATTATTTCATTAATATATAAAATTGTTAAGATAGCACATGCTATTTGAAAATTCAAACAGTGCAAAATGTATAAAGTAAGAAATGGGAGTTAAGTCCACCACCCCTATGTGTTTAATTTATACACAGTAAAAAACAATAATTTTTTTCCCCGATAATAATAATCAGACCCTTTCTAATCCAAATCGCCATCATGAGGGCCAAATGTAGAAACAGACCATAGTAAAACAAGTTCACTGCCTAAATGGTTTGGTTGACGAAGCCAAGATATGCTGAGAACTGCAACTATCATTGTTAACTTTTTCTTCTCTGATAGCATTTACCATTGGAACTTCATTTGAGGCTTTAAATGAATTCAGAATAATAATAATAATAATAATAATAATAATAATAAACTGTTGCATTGACTAATAGCTTTCTCATATGCAGAACACACATGCCCACCCATTGTGTGAAATTGCACTGACAAGACTCTACTGGAAGCTTGCTGTACCACAGTTAACTATAATGTACTCCACTCTACCTGGACTGAGCTGAGAGGGGCTGGATGGAAAGGGTCTGTGAGAGATTTGGCTAAACATAGCCAGGAAATCACACCTGGTCTAAATATTCATAACCACAATTAAGGTTCCTTTCTCTCACTTGACACAGAATCTCCTGAAAGGTGTCTATCGCCTAATCCTCCTGGGGAGCACAAGCAACAGAGTACATGTGGTAGTGAGCAATGTGAATTTTTGTTCTTAGATTACATTCGGCATAAATGGATCCCAAGGGATTTTAATCACGTTGGCACAGAAAATTACCCTTTTCAGCAGCTTTGGGAAGGAAGGCAACAGTCAGATAAATCTTCACTAGTTTACCTGGGCAGAATGTTATCTCTGTTGGTAAATCATATTTTGCACATTGTATCCTATTAATTAAGTTTCCCCTCTCTCTGAGCCATCTTGCATTTGAGGAATAGGAGATATCTGCAGTCTTCATAGGAAGCTGCCTACGGGGAGAGTGCTGCACGAGGGGCCCTCCATGCCTAACCATGGGCGCGGTTGAGGGCCAGGGCCCCGCTACAGTCACCAGGCTTGGGATTTGCCCTTCCACCTTGCACAAGGCCCTCCACCTCTCTGAATCTTAGCTCCCACATCTGTGGAATGTGGAGAATTTATTTGTAGAAACCAGAAACTCCACTAATGTAAGAAAACTAATGATATGGTCTATATTCCTAAGATATGTAACTGAATCAGAAGACAGTATGAGGCAGGGAGTGTGGGGATGATAAGTATAATTCTGTCTTTCATTATTCTGGGTTGCGGTGAATGGGAAAAACTCAAGTACTTCCAACATCAGTACTACAGACTTTTTTATCCTCTTCCTACAGAAGCTGTAAGATAACCGACACTCTAAGATAGTATGCTCTAAATGTTCTATTGTTTCCAATATAAAGGCTTCTTATGAATTTTCTTAGAAGATTTTATTTACTTATTTAATTATTTTAGAGATAGGAAAAGAGAGAGAGTGCACTGGGGGAAGAGCAGAGGGAAAGGACAAGCAGACTCTGCACTGAGGGCAGAGCCTGATGCAGGGCTAGGTCCCAGGACCTGGAGATCATGACCTCAGCTGAAATCAAGAGTTGGTTGCTTAACCCAATGAGCAGTGCAGGTGCCCCAAGGTTTCTCATGAATTTTGTGATGCACCTAGTGTTCCTTAAACTTGTAGCAGACATCTCAAGAAATGAGTTCTTGGGAAAATTACTTGTCCATAATCTCATAAGGAGTTAGTAACTCACTCTCTGCCATATTTCCTCATTGCAAAATGTATCTCTTGTATGAGTCAAGGTAAAAAATACCAAACATAGGAATGAAAAAAAAAAATCCATGTACTTATCTAGAAGGCCTGCCAAGTATATAATATTTTCTATGACTAAACATATATCTAGATTTTTCATGAATCTTACATTTTTTTGAAGTTAGGTATATTTACATTAATATATTATTTATTTTTTTATGTTTTTATAAACATATAATGTAACCCCACAACCATCTCCCAACACCCCTCTCCCCCACCCCCCTCAGTTTGTTTTATGACATTAAGAGTCTCTTTTGGTTTGTCTTCCTCCCAATCCCATCTTGTTTCCTTTATTCTTTTCCTACCCCCTTAACCTCCACCTCCATTGCATCTCCACTTCCTCATATCAGGGAGATCATATGAAAGTTGCCTTTCTCCAATTGACATATTCACTAAGCATAATACCCTCTAGTTCCATCCATGTCGTCGCAAATGGTAAGATTTCATTTTTTTTGATGGCTGCATAGTATTCCAGTGTGTGTGTGTGTGTATATATATATATATATATATATATATATA
>ML100224.1:0-14553 GCA_003697995.1 Taxidea taxus jeffersonii
AAAAAAAAAAAAACAAAAACCGGGCGCCTGGGTGGCTCAGTGGGTTAAAGCCTCTGCTTTCAGCTCTGGTCATGATCCCAGGGTCCTGGGATCGAGATCCGCATCGGCTCTCTGCTCAGCGCGGAGCCTGCTTCCCTTCCTCTCTCTCTGCCTGCCTCTCTGCCTACTTGTGATCTCCGTCTGTCATATAAATAAATAAACTTAAAAAAAAAAACAAAAAAACAAAAAACAGAAACACATGTTAAAAGAATATGAACAAGAATAAAAACAAAAGAATAAAAAAGATAAACAAGGAAAAGTCTAAATAAAAGAAAGCTGAAAAATTTAAAAAAAAAAACTGAGCAGCCATATTCATTCAGTTAAAATAGACAGTAAGGCAAAAAGTTATTAACTAAAGACCAAAACAGTCATTCAATACTGATGAAGGATTCAATTCACAAGCAAGAGAAAACAATTACATATGACTTTATAACATGGTTTAAAATAGAGAACAAAAGATGACAGAACTAAAAAAATAGACAAAACCACAAATCCCAGTGAGATAACATCTATTATTGTTACAAATGCAAAAGGAGCATTTATAAAAACTAACCATTATTTGTTCCATATAACAGCCCTGGCCAAATATCAAAGGGCCAAAATGATATGGACCGTGATTTACAACCTTGAAGCAACTGCATCAGAAACAAAACAAAACAAAAAAAAGGTAAATTAACCAAAACAAATCAGCCATATGTTTGGAAATTAAAAATATACTTTCAAATAATCCACAGATCAAAGAAATCATACTGGAAATTTTTTTTTGAAGTGAGTAAAAATAATAAACACTCCATATAAATAGTTGTATGATTCACCAAACAGGTATTTAAATGAGTCCTAAAAATAAATTATCTATGTCTATCCAAAGAATTTAGGGAAAAATTAACTTAAAAAGCATTAAGAAATACTAAATAACAAAAACTAATGAAATAGTAAAGAGGGATTTCAAAAGCTGGTTCTTTTTAAATATTATTTTTCACAAATATCTGGAAAAATTGTCAAGAAAAGGAAAATTCAAATAACCAACATCAAAAATGAAAACATAACTACAGAAACTTGAAACATAATGAGAGCCACTATGAACATTATTCCTATAAATTTGAAAACTTAGATGAAGTTTCTAAGGAACACATTCCTAGAAAAGGAACTTATCCAGTAAATACTGGAAAACCTGAATAGTCCTATAACCACTAACGACATTGGGAAAGATGGTCAAAAAAAATATTCCTGTAACAAACACTTCAAACCTAGATGGCTTTGGTTGGTTCAACAAACTTTCAAGAAACTAATAACTCCATTCTTTTTTTTTTCTTTAAAGATTTTATTTATTTACTTGACAGATAGAGACCAGAAGCAGGCAGAGAGGCAGGCAGAGGGGGTGGGAGAAGCTGGGTCCCTGCTGAGCAGAGAGCCCGATACAGGGCTCAAACCCAGGACCCTGGGATCATGACCTGAGCCAAAGACAGAGGCCTTAACCCACTGAGCCACCCAGGCGACCCAATAACTCCATTCTTATATAAACTATTCTATAATATTAGAAAAAGACAGTATGAAACAAACAAAAAAGGCAGTATTTTGTAACTAATTTGATGGACTCAAATAACCTTTGCTGTAGCAAGAGAAAATTCACAGATACCTTGTGCTTTTGCATGTCTTACAAGTAGGCACTGACTGATCTTTGTTCCATACTATCTTCTCAAGATATTTGGTACAGCCAACTATAGTAAAAGAAATAATGTATCCCTCTAGAGAAAAGGGTAGTTTTGGAGACAGTCTTGAAAATAAATATCTCCTGCCAGAGCAAAAAGCAGCATGCTTACTGCCCATTACCAAGTTTGGATCCTTAAGCTCAGGGAACCTCTTCTACATCATAATCCACTGTATGTGAAATGTTGCCTAGTCATCTTTGTTTGACCATGTAGGAACTGGGGTGCAAAAATGGTGATTCTTTGGGTGCTGTTGGGCATAAAACCCTATCCTTCATCTCTGACCCAGGAATCTTGTGCCTTCTACCAGAACCCAGGAAATTCTGAAAGATTAACTTTTAACTTACAAGATAAAATACCTCTCACAGTTCCTGACATGCTTGAACTTAAAAAGGTCAGCACAAGTCATATATCACAAATGAGAAGGAAAAAATCCTAAAAATATTTAACAGAATTGAGCAATCCACCACTGTATAAAAATGCAGCATGATGACCCAGAAACACAAGACTATCTTCTCAATGCAATATCAATTAATGTATTTACTTTATTAAGGAATCAAAGAAGAAAATATACTTTTATAAATATAGAAAATGTGTCAGATAAAATTCAACATCCATCAATAATTAAAAACAAAAAAGGAAAAGAAAATTTAAAAATAAATAAGGACTATACTAACTTGAAAAAGAGTAAAGAAAAAAAATCCATAGCAAATATTATACTTAACAAGAAAGTGATTAAAGCATTTTATCTGAAGTTGGGAAGACTTCTATTCAACACTAGAACACTAGCCAATGCAGTAAGATAAGAAAATATGTATAAGATTTAGAAGGGGAAAAAAGCATTATTCACAAATATAACTGTATATTTTTCTAGAATACCAGTGTATTTCAGATACACTGTAATAATAAAGGAGTTTAACAACAACGCTGGATTTTTTTTAAAGTACACAAAAATCTAATATATACTCACGTACTAATAGCTTGAAAAGAAAATTTTACATTACACCATTATCTAGAGCACCAAATATAAAAGCTTCTAGTATCAAGTGTTAGAAAAAGCAATTTTAAGGAGAAAATTGTAAGACTTTATAACATTAAAGAATATATCAATATTGATGGAAAACCCATGTTCATGGATTAGAAAGCTCAGTATTATAAAAATGCTAGTTCCTTCCAAATTGATACCTAGATTATGCACAACCTAAATCAAAATCCCAACAAGACTGTTTTTTTTTTCTATAACTTCATAAGCTGAAAATAAGATGGAAATTTATAAGCTGACTCCTTGATGGGAATCAAGGAACCAAGGAACCAAGAATAGTTATTACATTCTTGAGAAAAAATAAAGGAGAATTTGTCCTCCCATGTGTCAAGACTTATTATAATGCTATTACAACCATACAGTACAAGAACACAAAAGAGAACACCTACAATGAATCACACCTGTATGTCAACGCTTGACATACAGTAGAGGAGGTATCAAGGGGAAAAGTGGACCTTTTAGTAAATCACAGTGAGACAACTGGGTACCAAGATGTTATAAAATGGACTTGACTCATACCTCTCACTACACACAAAAATCAATTCAAGCTGAGTTAAAGATAAAACATACAGAGAAATACATAATAAAAGTAAACTTATAAAGTTTATAGAAGACAAGAGAGGTAGTCTTGAGAGGCTATGGTTTTATAATGAGAAAATCTACCAATCTTCAACTTAACCTACTTTAACTGATAGTAGAGGGTAATGCCATGACCGGAAAACAAGATTAGAACAAATTCACAAAACACATCAAATTTCTTGTTTTCTTATTTTTGTAGCTTCAGAAAGAAAAGGCAAATGATCCACATGTTGTGAACACAAAGACCACAAAACAACAGAGGGAAAGAAAGGACATCTGATTTCATTTATCTGAGGATTTTCAGAAACAAATGAAAAGACATTTGTAATTAAAAATAAAATTAGAAAGTCAACTCTAAAATATCTTAGGGGTACTTTCAGAACAGAAACCATTGGCTAAACTAAATTTCACTCCATAATCTTTCATATTCCTAGAAAAAAGCTACAAGTTTCCATGTATTAAAAAAAGTACTAAGCTATTGCAAACAAACAAACACAACTTAAATGTTCAAATTCATCTTAAGTAAAATTTTCCTAAAATTTTTTAGGGTAATGCTAACAATTATACTATAAATTTAGAGAAAATTCTCCCTTTTCAAAGCTTGAATTATTTTTCCTGCTTTACCTAAAGAGAATCTGGTGATACAAGAGTAAGAAGTCATCATAGCTTTTGGGTTTTTTGTTGTTTTTTTTTTAAATCACCCAGTGCTGATCATGACAAATACACTCCTTAATCCCCATCACCCATTTCACCCATCCACCCACCTCCCTCTGGCAAACAGCAGTTTGTTTCTTGGTTGTAAAGCTCTCCCCCACACCACCCCGCCCCTTGCTCATTTATTTTGTTTCTTAAATTCTGCATATGAGTAAACCATATGGTAATTGTCTTTCTCTGACTTATTTCACTTAATATTGCATTTTCTAGATCCATTCATGTTGTTGGAAATGGCTGAATTTTAAGGCTGAATAATATTCAGTGTGTGTACACACATATACACACACCACCACCACCTCTTCTTTATCCATTCATCTACCAATGGACAATTGTCTGCTTCCATAATTTGGCTATTATATATAATGCTTCTATAAATATAAAAGATGCATGCGTCCCTTTGAATGAGTGTTTTTTATTCTTTGGGTAAATACCCTGTAGTGAAAATGCTGGATCTTAATGTAGTTCTATTTTTAACTTTCTGAGGAAATCCCATTCTCTTTTCCAAAGTGGTTGTACCAGTTTGTATTTCTACCAACAGTGAAGGATGATTCCTTTTTCTCCACATCTTCATCAACACCTGTTGTTTCTTGTGTTGATTTTAGCCATTCTGACAGGTGTGACGTAATATTTCATTGTAGTTTTGATTTGCATTTCCCTGAGAAGCAATGATGATGTCTGTTGGCCATCTGGATGTCTTCTGCCACTTTTAAATTATTTGTTTTAAAAAAAAAAAACAAAAGCAAAAAAAAATAAATTGTTTGCTTTTGGGGTGTTGAGTTGGGTTCTTTACATATTTTGGATACTAATTGTCTATCAGATATATCATTTGCAAATATCTTCTTCCATTCTGTAGGCTGCCTTTTAGCTTTGTTGATTATTTCCTTCACTGTGCAGAAGTTCTTTTTTTTTTATGTAGTCCTAATAGTTTATATTCATTCCCCTTGCCTCAGGGGGCCTACCTAGAAAAAAGTTGCTATGGCCAATGTCAGAGAAATTATTGCCTGTGCTCTCTTACAAGACTTTTATGGTTTCAGGTCTCACATTTTGGTCTTTAATCCATTTTGAATTTATTTTTAGGTATGGCATAAGAAAACAGTCCAGTTTTCCCAACACCACTTGTTGAAGAGACTATCTTTTTCCCATGGTATATTCTGCCCTGCTTTTTTAGAGATTAGTGATCATACAGTCACGGGCTTTTTTTCTGGATTTTCTATTTTGTTCCAATGAGCTATATATCTATTTTTATGCCAGTGCCATACTGTTTTGATCACCACAGCTTTGTAATATAATTTGAAGTCTGGAATTGTAATGTCTTCAACTTTTTCTTTTTAAGATTGTTTTGGTTATTCAGTGTCTTCTGTGGTTCCCTAAACATTTTAGGATTGTCTGGTCTAGTTCTGTGAAAAATGCTATCGGTATTTTGGTAGGAATTGATTTACATGTATAGATTGTTTTGGGTAGGATAGACATTTTAACAATACTTGTTCTTCCAACCCATAAGCATACAATGTCTTTCCATATCTTTGTGTTGTCTTCAATTTCTTTCATCACTGTTTTGTAGCTTTTAGAGACAGGTCTTTTATCTCTTTGTTTAGGTTTATTCCCAGGTATTTTATTATTTTATGGTGTAACTGTAAATGGCACTGGTTCCTTAATTTCTCTTTCTGCTGCTTCATTATTGTATAAAGAAATGGAACAGAGGGGTGCCAGGGTGGCTCAGTGGGTTAAAGCCTCTGCCTTCGGCTCCGGTCATGATCCCAGGGTCCTGGGATCGAGCCTCACATCAGGCTCTCTGCTCAGCGGGGAGCCTGCTTCCCTCTCTCTCTCTGCCTGTCTCTCTGCCTATTTGTGATCTCTATCTGATAAATAAATGAAATCTTAAAAAAAAAAAAAAAAAGAAATGGAACAAATTTCTGTAGATTGATTTTGTAACCTACAACTTTACTGAATGCATTTACCAGGTCTAGTAGTTTTTTGGTGGAGTTCTTTAGGTTTTCTATATACAGTATCATGTCATCTCCCAATAGTGATAGTTTTACCTCTTTCTTACCAATTTGGATGCCTTTTACTTTTTTTTTGTTATCTGACGGCTATGGCTAGGACTTCCAGTACTATTCTGAATAACAGTGGTGAGAGTGGACATCCTCGTCTTGTTCCTGGCCCTAGGAGAAGGCCCTCAGTTTTTCGCCATTGAGGATGATGTTAGCTGTGGATTTTTCATATATGGCCTGTATTAAGTTGAGGTATGTTCCCTCTAACCCTACTTTGCTGAGGGTTTTTATCATGAATGAATGTTGTACTCTATCAAATGCTTTTTCACTATATCTCATTTTTAAAATGACATTTACCAAAAAGTTAGCTGCAGACTAGCTACAGGCATATAGAACTATCATTTTTCTAGTACCTATTTTATTAGTTCTTTTATATAGATACTCAATCCCTCTGAATTTCTTTTAATCCTAAGAAATTAGATAAATCTATACATTGCAATAACTAAAAAAAAAAATCTAATGAACTTTTGCAGGCTAATGATTGTTCACCATTTGTGACACTTCAATTTTAAAGAAGACAGAAAACTCAATTCTAGCGCTACTTTCTGGAATTTTCACAAACAACTTGCCCCAATATTTACTTGAATCCTAAATTTGTTTTTCCTTTGATAGACAGGAGAATAAGGAGACATTTCTGCCAACAATTCATTGAAGCATAATGTCTACATCTAAATTAGTATAAAATGGAAAAAAAGCAGCTGCTGTGTCTCTATTCAGAATCACACAGCAGCTGTGAAAGGGTTTTATTCTTCCACTTCCAAGTCAGTACATCAAAAACTTCACTCAGGAGCTTGCCAGTAACTTCCAAACTAATTGTAGAATTGCCATAGCAATGAAACAACAATAACCACACATGATCATTTGGACTTCTAAGCCTGGGCTATTTATAATTGGAACAATGACTCCAACAAGAAAGTCACAGAGGATAGACTAATTAAGGTGTTTAACTCCAAAAATGTAAAAGGCTCAACTTCAGTTTGTTTCATCCAGCTTACTTCAGAAAAATAATGACTATGTAATTTCATGATTTTTTTTTCCATTTTGTTAAAACCGAACATCAGTGTTTACACAACACATATCAAACATTGGGTTATTTTTCTCCAGTGGAGTATCTGTGGAATAATCTCCAGTATCAATTATAAATGTATTTTAAAATGTCAGGTCCATTTCTTACAACTGAATGGCCTTAAACTGTTAACATATAAATTTCAACAACAATAAATGTTATTTTGATGTATTGCAACTAAATAAAAATACCCAGTGTGGAGTAATTATTTATTGATGAAAGAAGGAAGGAAAGAATAAAAATGACAATATTACTAAAAGACTAATGGACTCCCACAGTGCAAAAAATTTCTTTTCATGATCAAGAGACTCCTACTCTAAATGTCCTACAGCTTTCTGCCTTATTAAAATTACCAAAATTGGAACCCACTACAAGCCAGTAATAACTGATAGTAATGTCTCCATATATTAAGTTTTCATCACAATCAATACAGTGAAATATTTAATCAAGGCTACCAATAATTCCATCAAGGATGGTATTTGAGGCTATTGTAAAATACGGAAGTGTTAGTAGTAAGAAACAACAGGAAAAAATCATGTTGCATCATTTGTAATATTACTAAGTCCTTTAAAAAACCTGCACTTTGGAGCACCTGGGTGGCTCAATTAAGTGTCTGCCTTCAGCTCAGGACACGATCTCAAGGCCCTAGGATCAAGCCCTGCATCAGGCTCTCTGCTCAGCAGGGAATCTGCTTCTCCCCCTCTCACTCTCTGTGTTCTCTCTCTCTCTCTCAAATAAATAAATCTTAAAAAAATAAAATAAAATAAATAAAATAAAAACCTGCACTTTGATGGTTAATTAAACCCAAACTTATTAAATTTCAAAAATTTTAATAAAAAACTAAACTTTTTCTAAAACCAAATACTAATTAAAAACTAAACTGTTATCATTATGGTTGAACAATACAAAAAACCCTATTTTTTATTTATAACTCATTCAACAAATATGATGTATGATATATACTGATAATACCAGAAAGTTTTTAACAGTCAATGTTGAAAAACAAAACTCTACCAAAAAATGATGACTAAGTGATGCACTAATATTTAAGTGAGAGAAAGGAAAAAAACAAAGGCAACTCTAGTCCATGGTAGGCTACATAAATAGAATTATCAACATGAAAATAAATTGCTGAAATTATACAACAATTAGAGATTCTTTTGGCTGTTTTATTCATATACTCAGATCTCTCTGCTACTCCTCAAAACTATCACCTATTGGGGCGCCTGGGTAGCTCAGTGGGTTAAAGCCTCTGCCTTCAGCTCAGGTCGTGATCCCAGGGTCCTGGGATTGAGCCCCACATCAGGCTTGCTGCTCACAGTGGAGCCTGCTTCCCTCCCTCTCTGCCTGCCTCTCTGCCTAGCTGTGATCTCTCTGTCAAATAAATAAATAAAAATCTTAAAAAAAAAAACAAAACTATCACCTACCTACTAGGATTCTCTAAGAGTTCTACAAGGTACAGACACCTTATAATTTCTTCATGGCAACCTGAAGTGACCCAAAGAGTCAAATTATTTTAAGAGGGTAGGAATATTTGATTTTGATACTCTATTATAAATATTAACCACAATGGAGACAAAATGAATCAAGAGATGGATAATAATCTCTTTACATCTACTGAGAGCCATGTTTTACACACATGCTTTCTTTTTAATTCTCACAACCGCACTTTGCAATAGGTATTGTTGAGTTCCATTACAACACGCTAAAGAATCAGAAGCTTAAATGAGTTAAACAAAATACCCATGCTCACATAGCTAGTAAGTGGCAAGACCGCCTGATCTGAATATTCATGGTTTCTTAGCCAAACAAGTCTCTCTGAAAGTCTTGGTATTTGGCCCACTTTTCAAAAAAGGTTTTAGGAAACTTATACATTAAGAACAATTTAAGGGATGCCTGGGTGGCTCAGTCGGTTAAGCAGCTGCCTTTGGCCCAGGTCATGATCCCAGCTTCCTGGGATCGAGTCCCACATCGGGCTCCTTGCTCTGCAAGGAGCCTGATTCTCCCTCTGCCTGCCACTCTGCCTGCCTCTACTCTATCTCTCTGACAAATAAATAAATAAAATCTTTAAAAAAATAAAATAAAAACAATAAAAACAATTTAAGAAAGCACAGATATACACACATACAAAATTAAATGCAGCTGTCTACCAGAGGTAACTAAATGTAGACATCTGAGATTAAATATTTATTAAAGTAATATAAATCCCTAGAAAGAGTCTCCAAGTAAAAAAGTGCAGCCAGGAAGTTTTAGGCCTGGACCTAATGATATATAAAGCAGTGAGTGTTATATACAACTGTACAGGGCATAACAGTTAATAGCTTCAAAGGCTGCCATAAAACAAACACACAGACGCTTCTTCTAATCCTGCTTACCTCAATAGAACTTCTGTAAAGGAAAACTGGGTACTACATGAGTGTCTGGTCAAAGAAACAACATGGAATTTTTTTTACAAAACGAGAGTAGCAAAGGCTTCCAACTCCTTCAAACTCCACATAATGAAAATTCACTATGAGATGCCTCATGTTCTGGAGGTAGAACTAAGATATGAGTGAGCAATAATAATTGATCATTCATAAAATATTTAACATAAACCATAATAAGATACTATACCTACACATAAAGATATATAAACACAGGCAACCTGTAAGACAGCTGGAGGCACAAAAAATACAGTCAATTAATAATACATAGCATCATTAGTGTGAAATAACTCGTTAAGTGGTAAAACATTTAAGAAGGGCTCCTGAAGGGGCGCCTGGGTGGCTCAGTGGGCTAAAGCCTCTGCTTTCGGCTCGGGTCATGATCCCAGAGTCCTGGGATCGAGCCCCGCATCGGGCTCTCTGCTCAGCGGGGAGCCTGCTTCTTCCTCTCTCTCTGCCTACTTGTGATCTCTGTCTGTCAAATAAATAAATAAAAATATTTAAAAAAAAAAAAAAAAAGAAGGGCTCCTGAATTCATAGGAGGGGAGGATCACTTTAGGTTTACCAGGCAGCTTCATGGAAGAATTAGGCTTGCAAGTAAAAATGAGGTACATTAATGAAAGGGAAATTATTACACCTTCATTAATAGTTTTCACAGCCATGTACCTGTCAAAAGTTAAATTCAAAAGCTGAAAAAACAAAAAGCTTTTTTCTAGAATCAGGAGATTTAAAAATCCTAAAGACTTAAGTTTTAATATTCCTGGGAAATTACTTTAAACTACAAAAGCACATCACATATTCTATATGGTATGAAGAGAACAAAGTATTTGGATTTCAGTAACAGACAAGAGTTAATTTGCAGGTTGGCCCCTTATACTTTGTATGTAACCATGTGCAAATTATTTAACCTATTCTGTTTATTCATCTAGAAAATGTGGGTGATAATACTAACTCAAGAAGCTTTATGATTCAATTAGATGATATATGGGGGGAACAACAGGTGCTAGTTTTATTATCTAAATTCTTTAAAATCAAATTCTTAGTCTAAATTAAATAAGCTTTTTGTATCTAAAAGCTTTGTTTGAAAGACTTTAACCTTTAATAATGAATTGGGTCTGTTATTTAAATATAGTAAACATGATTAGTATTTTCAAAATCCTTTAACCAGCTGTTTTTTTTTCTTTTACTTACACAGAAGTACTAATTCTATGGAATTGTGGTGATCCCTAGTAGCATCCTACTCCCTTTCTTAAACATAATTTTCTATTCTCTTTTCTTACTTATTCTAATACTAATTAAGTATTTTCTAATCTCTTACATGTCTATTCAGGTCACTAATACATTGCTGGTGATATGTACAACTGAAGGACCACTAACATTAGAGCAAATATGTTCTCTTCATTCCTCAACTTTTATATTACCTGCCCAAGAATACTGTCATAAATACCTTTTTTTTTTTTCCCATTTTCATTTACTTTCACTCTTCTTTCCCCTTATTCAGGGTTTAGGCTCATACACTGGCTGCTTCCAGTGAAAACTGTCCTTTTGATGAGCAAGTATTTTATTTCACAGAAAGTTTAACCTTCTGAAATGTAGGTACTGTACATAAATTTTAACATAATTATGAAGTAATACACAAAATGTAGAGCAATAATGAGAAAATGTCAGATTAATTCACTTAATCTGCATTTTCTTTGTTTTTTGGGGGGGTTTTATTCTTGTCCAAATGTGAAACGGCACAAAGACAAGAGTAGAAAGAAAGGGCTAAGGAAAGGCTAAGAAATGCCTGAATCCCCAAGAGTTGACCACGGTGCCCACCCACAAGGGCTCGGTGAACAAACAACTCATTACCAGCCATACTGAGGGATGCTGAGACATAAAATGGGTAGAAGAACATAGTCTTTTTATACATGGATGTTTCTGATGTATGTTTAATGGATAAGCTAACTACACACTTCAGTCATACAATAGTTATAAAAAATATAAGGAGCACTTAACGTAAGTTTGCAAATATTAGTTACTTAATGTCTGCTAAAGGGAACAGGGAGGGGGAAAGGGAAGAAAAAACAGAACTCAACTAAGATCTCAAAGCCTTTATGGTATCCGTTAGCAGAAATACTGTATTTAAAAAAGCATGTGTACCTTAATGAGAAAAGTTGCATAATGTACTTACTCTTTAAATGTTTCTAAACACTCCTTTTGATGGTATTCAAAAATAAAGTTAATTACCTATTGTATCCATTCAGTAAGACAAAATATTAATTCTGTAAATGATGTGGATTTTGTATGTGTCAAGCATTATGAAGAAATGAAGTCAGCTCCTGGACTGGGGTGTCCAATTGCTGACTTTTCTGTATTGGTACATTTCATTTCAATCCATTAGCAACTACTAAATTAGAAGCATCCAGAGCTTCTTTCTTGCTACCATGGAAATGCAGAATACATGAATTAATTAGGGCTGGGATGAAAAGAAAAGAGAATGGTGTCTACCTTCTCCAGGAAGTAGTTTCTTTCAATAGTTTGCTTATCCATTGAACAAACACCCCGTGGTTTTTAATCTCCAGTTATTTGCCAACTTTTTTGTTTTCCAGACAAAACATTAGCACCTGCCCAACTTTTTGAATTTTGGATTTCATCAATAGGTTTCACACTGAATCATGACTGTGAACCCCTAATTTTATACTACTCATTATTTCTTAAATATAATCAGTTTAAGAGTTATTTGTAATCATCATAAGGAAGCTATTATTACGACAGTTCTCTTCTCTAAGAGGGGGTTTACTATGACCCAGCAATTGCACTACTGGGTATTTACCCAAAGATACAGATGTAGTGAAAAGAAGGGCCATCTCTACCCCAGTGTTCATAGAAGTAATGTCCACAATAGTCAAACTGTGGAAAGAGCCGAGACGCCCTTCAACAGACAAGTGGATAAAGAAGATGTGGTTCATATACACAATGGAATGTTACTCAGCCATCAGAAAGGATGAATACCCAACTTTTGCACCAGCATGGATGGGACTGGAGAAGATTATGCTGAGTGAATTAAGTCAAGCAGACAAAGTCAATTATCATATTGTTTCACTTACTTGTGGAACATAAGGAATAACATGAAGGACATTAGGAGAAGGAAAAGTAAATTGGGGGAAATTGGAGGGTAGACCATGAGAGACCATGGACTCTGAGAAATGAAGGTGAGAGGGTTGAAGGAGACACAAAATTAAAAAACCCCACAACACTGACCAACTAAACTGAGCAATTGCATTCATTTGGCACTTACCCTTACTCCTTTACAAAAGGGATTCTGGTTCTTCCTCCATCTGCTCTTGGCTGAGTTAGTGGAAATCAGCACCCCTAAACATAACCAACTCAGTAAAAACTGGAGATAAAGACTTGAAAATTGAAGGCCAGCATCTAGACTTTCATGACCCTGCTATAATCACAGCGTCCAAAGAGGTCCTGTTTCAACAGCCATTCTACACCTTCAATGTCAATCTTCTCAATCTCTATTCAAAAATATTTTTTTTTCTTGGGGTACCTTGGGTGGCTCAGTGGGTTAAGCAGCTGCCTTCAGTTCCAGTCATGATCTCAGGGTCCTGGGATGGAGCCCCACATTGGGCTCCCTGCTCAGTGGGGAGTCTGCTTTTCCCTCTCTCTCTGCCACTACCCCTACTTGTGTGCTCTCTCTCTCTCTCTCTCTCTCTGTCAAATAAATAAAATCTTAAAAAATGTTTTTCCTTTAGTTATGATCATAGCAGTTACCTCCTCTCGATATCTTTAATATCCCTCCATTTTTTGTATGCCTAACAACCTAAAATAATAGAATTTATGTGGAGTTTTACATTTGGCAAAACACTTCCACATTATCATCTGACTTGATGCCTAGGACCATCCTCTGAAACAGGAAGGACCAGTTATCAGCCCATTTTGATATAAGGGAAATGACCCAACAGGTTACATGCCAAGATTCAACATATGGGTTAGACTAGTTCTCAACTGGGGACAGTTCCTCCCACCCTTAACAACAGTGGAGAAATCTGACACCAACCAAGAAATTCTGTTTGGCACACTGGGGGACAGATGTACCACTGGCCACAGATCAATGTTGCTAATTATCCCATAATGCACAAGACAGCTCACAACAAAGAATTATCCAGCCTAATAGAGCAACACAGCCAGGGTTGAGAAACCCTGAGTTATGAGGAGTGAAATGAAGCTTGTCCCCGCCATGGACTAGCTCAGAAAATTTATTTAACATCTCTACATTTCAGCTCCCTCGTTTGTATAAAAGGGAATAAACTTAGTTCTTAAATTTAGGCACTCTAGGATTTGCTCCTTTTGGTGCAAAGTTCTGTGGATTTTGACAAATGCAGCCATGGAACCACCACCACAATCAAGATTTAGAACACTTCCATTACCATGGAGTCTTCCCTCATGCTGTCCATTTGAGTCAAACCTCAACCCTACAACCAGGGACTTGGGAGTTCACCATCCCTGTACTTTTACCTTCTCTGTGGCATATAATGTAATCATATAGCATATAATCTTTGAGGCTGGTTTATTCACCTTCCACATTTGAGATTCATATCTGTTGGTGCATGTATCAGTAGTGCATTCTTTCTTATGGAAGAATAGTATTCCATTCCAGATGTACCACAGTTCACTTACCCATTTGCCATTTGAAGACACTTCAATTTTTACCAGTTTTTGGTGATTATGAATAAAGGTGCCATGGGCATCTATATAACGATTTTTATGTGAACATTTTTTCATTCCTTTTGTGTCAATATCTAGTACTGGGACTGATAGCTTGTAAAGTAAGTGTATGTTTAAATCAGAATGAACTATCAAGCTGTTTTCCTATGTGGCTCTACTGTGTTACATTTACAACAGCAATGTGTGAGTCCCTGCTGTACCTCACACTCACTTGAAC
>ML100224.1:14953-40455 GCA_003697995.1 Taxidea taxus jeffersonii
ACGTATTGTCAGAGTTCTGATGTTAGCTGTTCTGATAGGTATATAGTGGTATCCGGTGTGGGTTTTATTTTAGCTTTCTAATAATGATATTATCTTTTTAAGTTAATAACTATTTTAGGGCAGTTTTAGGTTTACTGAAAAACTGGGCAGAATGTACAGAGTTCCCATATAGCCCCCACTTTCGTCTCCTATTCCCCTACCTCCTCCCACCTATTATTGGTGGATTAGTGTGGTACATTTGTTACAATCAATGTGCCAATATTCATTTGCTATTACTAATATCCGTAGTTTACATTAGAGTTCAATTTTGTGTTGGACACTGAGTTTTAACAACTGTACCATGACATGTGTTCACTATTACTAAAACCACACAGCCCTAAAAATCCTGTGCCCCATCTATTCATTCTTCCCTTTCTCCCCCCAAAATCCTGGCAACCACTAATCCTTTTACCATACCCAAAGCTTTGCCTTTTCTGCAATGTTATATAGTTGGAATCACACAGTATGTATGTAGCCTTCTCAGACTGGCTTCTTTCACTCAGTAATACACATTTAAGGTTTTCCCATGATTTCCTAAAAGTTTTTGGTTTGTTTGTTTTGTGTGTGTGTGTGTGTGTGTGTGTGTGTGTGTGTGTTTGTAGCTTGACAGCTCATTTCTTTTTAACACTGAATAATATGTTTGGATTGTATGGATGTATCAGTTTATCCATCCCCTTACTGAAGGACATCTCTGGAAATTTTCCTTCTTTTGAAGCTGTTTCACCTAATATTAATAGAGACACTCAATTTTCTTTTAGTGTTAGCATGATATATTTTCTCATCCTTTTAGCTTCTAACCTGTCTTTACCATTAATATTCAGTCATTTTCTGGTAAAAAGTATACTGTTAGATTGATTTAAAAACAAAAACAAAAAAAACCCTAACCATCTGTATCTTCTAATTGCTATGTTTAGACCATTTACATTTAATACAATTTTTTAATTGGTGCATTGTTTCCTGTTTGTACTCTTTGCTTTTGTTCTTCTATTCCTTTTTAGTATCCTGTTCTGGGTTTAAAAAAATTTTTTTTTCAATATTCCATTTAATTTGACAATTAGGTCATTTGACAGTCACTTCATATTAACTTTCCAGTGCTCACTCTAGATATAACAAGACATCCCCAACTTTCAGTCTACTTAGAATATTTTACCACTTTCAGTAAAATATATTCTGTTCACAACAATAAAGATCCCTTTACTTACAGATGTCATATGTATTACAACTACATATACTGAAAAACCATCAGGCACTGTCAAAAATTTTACTTTCAACATTATACATAAAGAACTTTAGAGAAGAAAAACTACTACATTTACATACTTATTTCAATGCAACTATTTCTGTTGCTCTTCCTACATTCCTAATGTTCTAGGCTTCTTTATATATATATATTATTTATTTATTTGACAAATCACAATAGGCCAAGAGGCAGACCGAGAGAGAGGAGGAAGCAGGCTCCCCCCTGAGCAGAGAGCTCGATTCGGGGCTCGATCCCAGGACCCTGGGATCATGACCCAAGCCCAAGGCAGAGGCTCAACCCACTGAGCCACCCAGGCGCCCCCTAGGCTTCCTTTTGCTACCATTTCCCTTCAGTCTGAAAAAAAGTTCCTTCAGTATTTTAGAGCCAAGCTGCTAGCAAAGAATACTAGTAGTTTTCCTTTACTGAGAAAGCCTTTCCTTGCCTTTATTGCTAAAAGAGGTATTTTCATTAGATATCAAATTCTGGATCAATTTTTTTTTCCTTTTCTTTCAGCACTTTAAAGGTTTTCTCCTACTGTCTTCTGGTCTCCACGACTTCTGATGAAAAATTCACAGCCATTTGAGTCACTGGTCCCCTGTGTAATTAGGTTTTTTTTTTTCTTCTCACTGCTTTCAAGTTTTTTTTCCCCCAATCTTGGATTTTCAACAGTTTGATTGTAATGCATCTAAGCATGGTCTCCTTTGAATTGATACTGCTTGAAGTTCATGGAGTTTCTTAAATCTCTGAATTTATGTATTTCACTAAATTTAAGTTTTCAACCATTATTTCTTCAATTGTTTTCTTTCGTAGCCAACTCTTTCTCCTCTCCTGGGATTCTGAATTCACAAATTTTAGACCCTTTAACACTGTACCATAAGTTCCTATTTAATTTTTCCCTTGTCTTTTGGATAATTTCTATTGATCTTAAACTCACTCACTCTTCTGTTATTTCTCTTCTTAAGCCCATCCCACAACTTTTAATTTCAGATATTGTATTTTCACTTCTAAAAATGCCCATTTGATTCTTTTTTAGAGTTTCTATTATTCTGCTGAGAACTTCTTTTTCATTTACGTCAAAAGTTGTTCACCTTTACCTCTTGGATCATGGTTATAAAACCTACTTCAAATTCTTTGTGGGATAAAGCCATCATCTGGGTCATTTCTCAATGAGTACCTATTAATTTTTCCTTTGAGAACTGGTCAGATTTTTCTGGTTCTTTGCATGTCAAGTAATTTGGGGTGATATTCTGGAAATGTTACATACCATGCTGTAAGTCTCTAGGTCCTGTTAAGATCCTTTATCAAACGCGTGGGACTGTTTAAGCAATCTCAGACTCAGGACACAAATTCTGCCCTGCCTTCTGTAGGAGATAATTTAATTGCCAATTAAGTTTTCATGGCCTATGTTATTTGGGTTCTTTATGGGACAGTCTGGAACTTGAATGGCAGCTCATACTATGGTTCAATTCTTAAAAACTTGCTATGCCACTTTATGTTTTATTTGTACATGGGCAGCTTTAGGGATGAGCTTGAGACTTGTATCAATTTAGACACATATTAGGAGACCACCTTTGGTCCTAAGACTTCCCTGACACTCTCTGGCTCCCAGAGTCCTCTTTTCCCAATCTGTTGTCCAGAAGTTCAGGATTTCTCTCAGAACTTTAATATTCTACACTGTCGTGCAGTTCCATATATTTGGAATTGCCCCTGGGGCAAAGTGGCAAGAGAAACAAGAGAAAAATAACAGTGATTCTCCCCTACACTCTCTAGACCCCAGGGACCCCTTTCCTGGTTCTTCTAGAGAGAGAATGGGCTCTAGCTCAAATGTTCTTGGAACACCACTGCCACTACCACTGCAGCTGTTCAGCTGGAGCTGGCCTGAAGGTAGGGCCAGGAGGGGGAAAGGGTGTCCTTCCATAACTACAGCTCACAGCAAGTCCTATTTCTCAGTTCTCTGGCTAGAAAGAAAAGATTTCTCCTGGGTGCCTGGGTGGCTCAGGTCATGATCCCAGGGTCCTGGGATCGAGTCCCACATCAGGCTCTCCGCTTGGTGGGGAGCCTGCTTCTCCCTCTCTCTCTCTGCCTGCCTCTGCATACTTGTGATTTCTGTCTGTCAAGTAAATAAATAAAATCTTAAAAAAAAAAAAAAAGAAAGAAAAGATTTCTCCCTGGAGTTTCTTTGCTCTTGGTGTTCACTGAGTCTCAGTCCTCCACAAGTTCAAAACTGGAAGACTGAGGTTAAAAAAACAAACAGTAAACCACTGCCATATCAGTTAGTCTTCAAATTTTGACTTTCCTCCCAAGCCTGCCTGCCATTATTTACTTTTCAAAATGTTCAGCTATATTTTGCACTATTTCCAGAATTTTTACCTGCAATCAATCAAGAAATAGAATCTAGAGGAGTTACTACCCCATTTTAACCAGCATGAGATAACACTCATCCCATTTTTAGATGGAATTGTTCTCCTTTACGGCATATAGTAAAGATATAAAAATGGACTAAGAAGCAGCAAAAGGCATTCCAATAACATCAACAACAATTAAATGCTCAGAACATTGGCTATTGTACCAGATGCTCTTTAATGGATATACTCAAATGTTTCTAATTAAAGATGAAGTGAACATCTGTCAAGGTAACAGCACAGCATTGATCTATTCTAAGATACTGTAAAAATAACCAACAGGAAACTCCAGACCTGGTTCGTGTTTTCTTCTCCACCATGTATACTTACAAATACTTCAAACTACTAGCACCAGGCTCTCAAGTACTGATCAGTGTGTTCTACCCAGCAATAACTACTTTGAAACTGTGTCAGCTGGCTCGAATGGTGTGGCCTATGAAAACACAAAGCCACTTTTCAATGCAACAGTTTTCCATTTGAAAAAAAGGAAAATGCATTCAAAGAGTGTACTACTCTTCAGCTTCAACAAGATGCCTTAAATAACAAGAAACACACAAAAAGCTAGCAAGGCAAGCCTGCGGACAGGGCTGTCTCAAATAACACAATTCAAGCCAAGGCAGGTCGTTTGATTGAAGAGCTATCCAGAACTGTGCACCAATTCTCAACGGAGGGAAAGAGCAGTCTATGAAAAGTTAAAATGTGTTAGGGTGGGGGCGCCTGGGTGGCTCAGTGGGTTAAGCCTCTGCCTTCGGCTCGGGTCATGATCCCAGGGTCCTGGGATCGAGCCCCACATTGGGCTCTCTGCTCAGCGGGGAGCCTGCTTCCCCTCCTCTCTCTCTGTCTGCCTCTCTGCCTACTTGTGATCTGTCAAATAAATAAATAAAAATCTTTAATAAAAAAATGTGTTAGGATGAATATAAAAAGACACACTACAGGATAGCAATGGACTTCCAACCACATTTAGAATCAACTTTTAGCAGCTTATCATTTTACGACACTAAGACTGAGATCTGCCTCGTCTTCAAGCCTGACACTTGGTGCTTATGTCCACTTCACACTGAGGCAGAGGCCTGAGTAGGTGGGAGATCATCTCACTACTCCTTTTTGTTCCCTCTCACCTGGTCAATTAGGCACCTATGTTAAAGAAAAACTACCCAGAATCAACTAAAACTCTCTTGCTTTACGGAAGGGAAAACAAGTCCAGAGGGGTCAGGAGACTTTGTCTAAAATCACGTATTGAAGTAAAACACAAAAGCAAGACCCTAACACAGGATCTCTACTTTCACGTCCCAAGTTCCTTACATGAGTCCAGGCAGCCTCCCAAGCCAAGGCCAAAAGCTGGGGACCCCTGCAGACACAGCACAGAGAGGTGCTGGTCCAAACACCACCACAGAGGCACTGGTGGTCAAAATGCAAGTGGCCTAGGAAGGGGATTTTTTTTTTAATCTCGCTGTTCCTACCTCCCATTACCTTTCTGAAAAACAGCTTCATTTGAATCCATTTATAAAAATAAATAAATCTAAACTCATGTTGCCACGATAAAATAACATGAGCTCCTTTCCTCTAGTGCCACTTGTTTTCTAGCTGGCAGTCACCAGTGACCGTGCAAAATTAAAGCTGAACGCAGCAACAGGACAGGCCCTGGAACAAGAAGTTACATGTCAGTCTCAAGTTTCCTCCCTACAGGTAAGAAAGACTTTCTTTTTCCCCACTGGTTAAAAACACCACAGGCTTTTCCTTATTGCATCAACAGCAGAAGGAAGACAGATAATTCAGTCTTAAAAGCTAAATTGTTAGAAGCTAAGAGGAAGGAAGAAGACACTGTGTTGTCTCTTGTCCACAAACAGAAAGACCTGCGACAAGAACAGGGCATTCTTAAGGGCCAGAACCCAACTGCTGGGCGGCAGTGTGGGGGCGGTGCATTCCCAGCCAAGGACCAATCCAGGTTGATGCCTCAGACCTAATGCTGCAGTAAGTTTAAGAAGACATCTCCACACTGAGGGAATGACCTGTCAGGCTAGACTTCTCTCATGCAGTAACCAAAGGCCAGTCCCGGAACTTAAGTTTCACCATCTCAGCCCAAGAGGCATAATGAAGCCTTGAGATGGAACATTACAACCAATTCCAGATATGCAGCACCTCCCACTGAGGCCTGACCTTGGACAGTAGAGGTGGAGAATACAGATCCAAACCTCAAACTGGTTTCACCAGACACCAGCTGTTTGCTCTGGTTACTGGTGGTGCAACCACACACCCTCCTGCACTTTCCACACACCCGCACTACCCCCTCTGGCTGTGGTTCCATTCAGAATGGCTTCCCTCAAAGACGCAAAGGCAAACAGTAAATTATTTTTTGAAAATAAAGGCTAATCATCTAAATAGCTCTCCAAAGGCCTTCTGATCATCAGTGCTAAGGCTCTGCAACCACTGCTCAAGAATGTAACTTGAGTTTTACTCAAGTATAACAGGTCTGTAGTATTTACTAAATCTCTTACCCTTTCTTTCCTTCTCTTCCATTCTTCAGAACTCAAATGGCCATATTACTTGCATAATACTTTAGAATATCAGAACAGACAACGAAACTAGAAGCTGGTTCTTTGAAAGGATCAATAAGATCGATAGATAAACTACTGGCCAAACTAATCCAAAAGAAAAGAGAGAGGACCCAAATTAGTAAAATTATGAATGAAAGGGGAGAGATCACGACTAACACCAAGGAAACAGAAACAATCATCAGAACTTATATGCCAGTAAGTTATATGCCAATAAGTTAAGCAACCTAGAAGAAATAGATGCATCCTGGAAACCTATAAACTTCCAAAACTGAATCAGGAAGAAAATTGACAACCTGAATAGACCAATATCTAGTAATGACATTGAAGCAGTAATCAAAAACCTCCCAAAAAAACAAGAACCCTGGGGAATTCTACCAAACATTCAAAGAAGAAATACCACCTATTCTCCTGAAGCTGTTCCAAAAAATAGAAACAGAAGGGAAACTTCCAGACTCTTTCCATGAAGCCAGCATTATCTTAATACCCAAACCAGGCAAAGACCCCATCAAAATGGAGAATTTCAGACCAATATCCCTGATGAATATGGATGCCAAGATTCTCAACAAGATCCTAGCTAATAAAATACAACAGTACATTAAAAAGATTATCCACCATGACCAGATAGGATTTATTCCTGGTATGCAAGGGCAGTTCAACATTCACAAATCAATCAATGTGATAGAACAAATCAATAAGAGAAGAGAGAAGAACCACACGGTCCTCTCAATTGATGCAGAAAAAGCATTTGACAAGATACAGCATCCGTCCCTCATTAAAACGCTTCAAAGTATAGGGATAGAGGGAACATTCCTCAATTTCATAAAACCTACCTAAGAAAAACCCACAGTGAATATCATCCTCAATGGGGAAAAGCTGACAGCCTTCCCTTTGAGATCAGGAAAACAACAAGGATGCCCACTCTTGCTACTGTTGTTCAACATAGTACTAGAAGTCCTAGAAACAGCAATCAGACAACAAAAAGAAATAAGAGGTATTTAAATTGGCAAAGAAGAAGTCAAACTCTCTCTCTTTGCAGGTGATATGATACTTCATATGGAAAACCCAAAAGACTGCACCCCCAAACTACTAGAACTCATACAGCAATTCAGTAATGTGGCAGGATACAAAATCAATGAGCAGAAATCAGTTGCTTTCTTATGCACTAACAATGAAAATATAGAAAGGGATATTAGAGAATCGATTCCATTTACTATAGCACCAAGAACGATAAGATAACTGGGAATAAACCTAACCAAAGAGGTAAAGGATCTGTACTTGAGGAACTACAGAACACTCATGAAAGATATTGAAGAAGACACAAAAAGATGGAAAAGCATTCCATGCTCATGGATCAGAAGAATAAACACTCTTAAAATGTCTATACTGCCTAGAGCCATCTATACTTTCAATGCCATCCCGATCAAAATTCAACGAGCATTTTTCAAAGTGCTGGAACAAACAATCCTAAAATTTGTATGTAACTAGAAAAGACCCCAAATTGCTAAGGAAATTTTAAAAAGAGAAACAAAACTGGGGCATCATGTTGTCTGATTTCAAGCTTTACTATAAAGCTATAAACACCAAGACAGCATGGTACTGGCACAAAAATAGACACACAGACCAGTGGAACAGTAGAAAGCCCAGATATGGACCCTCAACTTTATGGTCAAATAATCTTCAATAAAGCAGGAAAAAATATCCAGTGGAAAAGAGACAGTCTCTTCAATAAATGGTGAAAATTGGGAAAATTGGATAGCTATGCATAGAAGAATGAAACTTGACCATTCTCTTACACCATACACAAAGATAAACTTGAAATGGATAAAAGGCAGGAATCCATCAGAATCCTAGAGAAGAACATAGGCAGTAACCTCTTCGACCTTGGCCACAGCAACTTCTTTCACAACATGTCTCCAAAAGCAAAGGAAACAAAAGTGGAAATGAACTTTTGGGACTTCATCAAGATCAAAAGCTTCTGCACAGCAAAGAAACAGTCAACAAAATAAAGTTGCAACCCACAGAATGGGAGAAGATATTCACAAATGATGCTACAAAGGGTTGATACCCAAGATCTATAAAGAACTCCTTAAATCCAACACTCAAAAAACAGATAACCACATAAAAAAATGTGCAGAAGACATGAACAGACACATCTCCAAAGAAGGCATACAAATGGCTAACAGATACATGAAAAAAATGTTCATCATCATTAGTCAGTAGCGAGATTCAAGTAAAAACCACACTGAGATAACCACCTTACACCAGTTAGAATGGCCAAAATTAACAAGACAGTAAACAAGTGTTGGAGAGGATGTGGAGAAAGGGGAACCCTCTTACACTGCTGGTGGGAATGCAAGTTGGCGCAGCCACTTTGGAAAACAGTGTGGAGATTCCTTAAGAAATTAAAAATAGAGCTACCCTATGACCCTGCAACTGCACTACTGGGTATTTACCCCAAAGATACAGATGTAGTGAAAAGAAGGGCCATCTGTACCCCGATGTTCATAGCAGCAATGGCAACAATCACCAAACTGTGGAAAGACCCAAGATGCCCTTCAACAGACAAATGGATAAAGAAGATATGGTCCATATATACAATGAATATTATGCCTCTATCAGAAAGGATGAATACCCAGCTTTTGTATCAACATGGACAGGACTGGAGGAGATTATGCTGAGTGAAATAAGTCAAGCAGAGTCAATTATCATATGGTTTCGCTTATTTGTAGAGCATAAGGAGTAACATGGAGGACACTGGGAGGAGGAGAGAAGTGAGCTGGGGTAAATCAGAGGGGGAGACCAACCATGAGAGACTGTGGACTCTGAGAAACAAACTGAGAGTTTTGGAGGGGGTGGGGGTGGGGGTTGTTTGAGCCTGGTGGTGGGTATATTATGGAGGGCACGTATTGCATGGAGCACTGGGTGTGGTGTATAAACAATGAATCTTGCAACACTGAAAAATTAAATTAAATATTAAAAAAAGAATACCAGAACAGTTTAAGGCTTAAATATATATGTATACACACATATATATACACACATATACACTTATATATATGCGCACACACACACATACATATATCTTTTTAGACCTGCATGGCCTTAAAATGACCTTTTACCCCCCAAAAGAAAGTTAGCTCAAGGAGAAAATTTTCCATACATTTATCTTTCCTTCTGTTCCTTCTCCTTCTCATGCTCTCATTCATTTAATCTACAACCATTTACTAAATGTCTACTATGTGCCAGGATGGATGGCATATGAGATGGAGACAGAAATAATAAAACATTGACCTTGTCCTTAAGGAACTCCTATCTTGTAAGTGAGCAGAGTAAACTAACACTACTAGATATTTATATATATCAGTTATCCCTACACAGTGCTTCTTAATTTAATATTCATAAACCCAGTAGGAAGGGGGCAATATTTTCCCCATAATTAAAGCTGAGAGACCTAGGGCTCAGAGGAGTCAGTAATCTCTATCAGTTCACAAAAACAATTCACATTACTATCAGTATTAATATCCTGAGGCTGAGACATGGTAGATACATTAAAATTAAAATGCAATAAAGGTAATAGCTAATATTTACTATCTGCAAGGCACTGTGACAAAAGCTTTGTACAATTTGCCTCTTACTTTTCAAGCCAACTCCATGAGACCGTTATTCTTGTCACCATCTTGCACCAGCATGGTGCAATGGTTAAAGGGCCAGACTGGGGTTTAAGCCACTGGGTTCAAATCTTACCTCCGCGACTTATTAGATGTATGCCCTTCATGTAGTTATTCAATCTCCCAGCGTCTAAACCCCCATTTGCAAAATGAAAAATAATATTACTAGATGACAGGAAAATTAAATGAGTTAATACATTAAAATGCAATGTCCAGGGGAAGACGTATTTCAGGAAGAGGAAAGAGCTCAAGTTGGATGAATCAGACTACATGATTCCACTTACATGAGGTATCTAAAATAGTCAAATACACAGAAGTAGAGGGAAGAATGGTGGTTGATAGGGGTATGGTGGCAGGAGGGTGGGGGAGGGAATGGGAAATGGGGAGTTGCTATTCACTGGGCATAAAGTTTCAGTTACCCACACTGAGTAAATTCTAGGCATCTGCTGTACAATATTATACATTTAGTTACTGATACTGTCCCATGCACTTAAAAATTTAAGAGAGCAGATCTCATGTTAAGGGCTTTGACCACAACAATAAAGTCTAAAAAATATGTAAATAAATAAGGCAGAAAGAATACTATAATCTCTTCCAAGTTTTTCCTTGCATTGTACCTTGCTAAATTTTTCTATGAATGAAGGAAGAAAGGGAAGGAGGGAAAAGCCCCTTGTTTTTTTAATGGCCTGAAATTATGTTAAAAATATTAAGTAAAAAAAAATCAGGGGAATAACATTTCTTTCAGGACATGAAGCACAAAAGGGGAACAGTTGAAGATACTAAGTCCCAGAGTGTAGGCACTTCTTACTCAAAACACACACACACACACACACACACACACCCTGCTTCATGGGACTTAAAATACCAAAACTGAAAAAGGTGGCATTTAAACACTGTCTTTATTAAGCCACTTTATTTTAAAACTGTTCTTTCTGACTGACCTTGACATCACACAATAAAAAGAGTTACAAAGTAGAAGTCACTGCACCTGACTAGTCATTCACCTGTTCAAGAAGAAAAATCAGATTCTTCAAAATACCTTTTTGAAACCAATAATCAACAAGGGTTGCCTTTTATTAAACAAAGTCTTAAACAGCTATCACAGCTCTGGAAGTTCTATATGGGTGGGCCTGGAAGGTATTAATTTGTCTGGAGAAGAGCTAGGGGTCTTGTCCTGAAGTAGTGCTGACAAACCCAAGCATATTATACTGAAGAAATCCTAACAATGCTTTTACTCCCACTTTACATTAAGATTGAGAAACACCAAGCTTTATTAAAAAGTAAAAACACCAAAGTGTGTTGAGGATTGGGAAGGAAGATGAAGATGAGGGGATGCAGAGAGGGGTGGGAACCTAAATTCCAGGAAAGACAGGTGACCCAACTGGCTTTTGTTTTCATAAGAATTCCTTTGGTGAAATGCTTCTTTTTTTTTTTTTTTAACAATGACAAGAGTGAAGATGAATGTTTATCCTAGCTTCATAAAATGTGTAGTAGAGTGCCTGTACCTACTGGTTTTGAGAGTCTCTTAATCCCTAAATATCTGATCTAAATAACTCAACTACAACTGGAAGTGTGTGTGAAATAATTTCTAGTTTGCAGAAACTGGTGAATTTACCAAAAAGGTGCTTAGGAGCATAAGACTATTTGCAAGTCAATCACCTCAAAAACACTAAATTGTTTTTCATGAGAGGATTCATGCAAGTAGCAGAATGAATCACTGAACGAGTCAAGAGAGAACTGAGGCACTAGAGAGGGTCCCAGAGCCATGGGGCTGGCTTCCAGAGCTGCCGTGCTCATATTTTACAAATTACCAGAACATGAAATAATGTCCTTGATTTCATAAAAAGAGATTCAAACTATATTCAAGAAAAGGAAATTTAATAATTTAAAAGGAACCCCAAAATAATAAAATAAAATGACTCAGGTGTTGTGAGTCAAACCAACATTTACTAAACACTAATGGAAGGTTTAAAAGGACACTGCCCCACTGGAAATTTCTCCTTCAACCCCTGGACAGGTGCCTCTGTACTGTCTACAGACTGTCTGCTCATAGAAACTGGACATTCACTGGAGTAGTCTGTCTCACTGTTGGCTAGGTCTAAGTGTGGGTTAAAAGAAATAATGCAAACATATTTAAAATCTAAAAGATGAACACAGAAACATACTATATGGTATTCTTAATTTTTCTTGATTTTCTTTTTTTTTAAGATTTTATTTATTTACTTGACAGAGAGATAGATCACAAGTAGGCAGAAAGGCAGGCAGAGAGAGAGGGGGAAGCAGGCTCCCCATGGAGCAGAGAACCCAATGTGGGGCTCGATCCCAGGACCCTGAGATCATGACCTGAGCCGAAGGCAGAGGCTTAACCCACTAGTTGTCCTGAAAATACTTTGAATACTAGTATCTTGAAAATACCAGTATTCTAGTATCTTGAAATTACTTTGTAATCTCAAATTCTTCAAAATAATTCTTAATTATTTTGTAATCTACCGTTCTAGTATCTTGAAAATACTGTGAATACTAACTCTTTGTTATCAAGCCTAACAGCCACTTAGCTTGCTCTGGGTTCCCCAGATTTGATAAGCATGGAGCATTGAGGACTGAGTTCTAGTTGTACCCCTCTGGAGACCTCCTTCTGGGCCTATTCTTCAATCCTGCCAGAGCATCCAACTAAATCATGTCTTTTCTCTGCCAGATTTCAGAGATTACTTGTCATTATCCCCCATGGGATTAAAACAGTTTGTTTTATTTACCACCTAGTACAAAGCAAATACTCCATTAAATATGTTAAATGAAAGAAGAGTATGTGAAATTCCTCACCTGCAGAATTTCCCTACTCTACCAACTCAGCAATGCTTTCAAAGAAAAAAATGAGATTAGTTTGATAAGACATTCCTAGTGAACGCCCACCCCCAAGAGCTCCCAGTAAACATCAGACTCTTTTCTAAATCCTCCCAAATCTTCACTTTAGCATTTTATAATTTTGCTAGAAATTAATGTATGTCGATCTATAATTCCAAAAATTCATTCCCTTTGGAACAATTAAAGCACTGTTTGCCTATATGTCTGATCTCTGGATACCTCATCTTTATGACCTCTTAGGAATAAAAAAGGAAAAAATTACTCACAGTGGCTTCGAGTTCACATCTATAAATTCCTTTAATCCAAGCTGGATTAACTCTGCTAGTTACTCAATTAAGCAAATAAATTTAACTATTAACCAAAGCAGTAGTTATCTATATGCAAAGCTTTAATGCTTATTAATAACGATTATTAAATATTTGAAAATGGGTGTTATATTTAGAAAAATATAATTTTGAAAATGTTCCAGAACAAAATGATCTCTTACACAGATGAAGATTAAGTAAATGACTGTGTAATTATCAAGTGAATATCACAAAATTATGTGTTTCTTTACCAACATTCATGTTTTTCTTAATTAAGGTTAAGGAGCTCATTTTTAAAAAATGAACTCTTCCTCAGTCTCAGCATTTGTTCTTTCACAATAAATAATGAACTTTATATTTGTAGCTAGTTTATAATACCTTAAAAAAGCAAATGAAATTACTGCCACACAATCTTTACTAAGACATTCTTGTTAGAGATGTATACATGCAGAAACTTTGTATTATATCAGATAAGGCCCCTTAATTCCACTTCATTTATCAGACTTTGTGCAGTAAGTTAAATATTGACAAGACATATTCATTCATAAGAGTATCATTAGATTCTTTGGAGTTTACTCATGTTGACATTATTAAAGTATCACTCATTTGTTCCTATTTATTTCACAGGAGGAGGTGGAAATAGATCCAAAAATAAAAGCGTATTGTTAGAATCCTGAGTTTTGTATACCATAACGAAAGCCTGAACTGCAATTAAAGTTCAAACTGGCCAACTACTGACAACCAAGAGTAGCAGCACGTCATAAATTTAATGGAGTAGCTTCCACTGCTTTCTGTCCAGTCCTATTTCCCAAGATTCAAATCACACTATGAAAATTTCTTATTTTCTCTCTCTGTTTAGCCGGGATCCAGGGATGGGAAACTAGGTAACTCATCCATCTGCTCTCATACTATCATGCAAATTATAGCTCTATGGAAGGTTTTCCTTGCTAACGTGCCAAGAAAACCTATTCAGTAGAGTTTGCTCACCAATTCAAGATGTTGATGTCTGTCTGAAATAGAGATAAAATGGGCGTAAAAATTAAGTTAATCAAACGCAGGTACCAGCAATTGATCTGGTAGACTATAGGGATTTTAAAAAAGGGTGGGCAGAAGACACCATCTCTCTACCTTTAAAACGTACAGTATGGTAGAGAACACAACCATATGAAAGCACAAGTACAACAAGAACATTAATAGCTAATATATATTGAGCACTTACCAAGTATTAGGAACTACACTAAGCTTTCCTTTTTTTTTTTTAAACATATAATGTATTATTTGTTTCAAGGGTACAGGTCTGTGAATTCACAGCACTCACCATAGCACATACCCTCCCCAGTGTCCATCCCCCAGCCACTCTACCCTTCCCCCTTAGCCCCCAGCAACCCTCAGTTTCCTATGATTAAGAGTCTCTTACATTTCCTCTCCCTCTCTGGTCCCATCTTATTTCATTTTTCCCCTCCCTACCCACTACAACCCCCTCCCCTGCCTCTCAAATTCCTCCTATCAGAGAGTACACTAAGCTTTTTTTTTTTTAAAGATTTTATTTATTTATTTGTTAGAGCGAGAGAGCACAGGCAGACAGAGTGGCAGGCAGAGGCAGAGGGAGAAGCAGGCTCCCTGCTGAGCAAGGAGCCTGATGTGGGACTCGATCCCAGGATGCTGGGATCATGACCTGAGCCTAAGGCAGCCGCCTAACCAACTGAGCCACCCAGGCACCCCTACACTAAGCTTTTAAGAGAAAGTACTTACCAACTGACCCATCTAACAACCCTATGAAGTTCTTTGTGAAGCCTGACTTGCTAGCTCCAGGCAGACTTTTTCTGTACCCCTGGGCACCTGTACTACTGGTGCACCTCGTTCAATGATAGATAAAAGCCATACATGTGAATAGAAATGGTATAGAGAAAGGCATAAGAAATTATGTCTGGGATAACAAGAATGGTTTCACAGGTAGTAAAAGTTAAAGGGATGTACAAGATTAAAAATCTCGGGGAACGGTAAACAGGAAAATCTGGCTGAAGCCAGGGATTCATAGCACAATTTGATTACTTTGTTTGTTACCACAGTTTGGACTAGTGATCATGCAACTTCATTGCTATGAAGAGTCACAAGTTGGCTTTGCTTGAATCATAGCCCCACTTTTCATATCCAGAATTATATAGAAATAACATTTAAGGATCAGAGCAACCTCGAGATCATAACTATTTTTAAAATTCCATACATTTAAGACCATCTTTTAAAACTTATCACATAATACACTTTAATAAAGTTTTCTCCCTTAAATTTACAACCAGATCCATAATGGATTTTTTAAAATCCTAAACTACCAGGGTTTAACTGTTACAGAACATGAAATGTGGACTGAATACTAAGAAGAGAACAAGATGAGATTTCAAATTTCAAGCAGTTTTTTTTTTTGATTATTTATTTATTTGACAGAGATCACAAGTAGGCAGAGAGGCAGGCAGAGAGGTGTGGGCGAAGCAGGCTCCCTGCTGAGTAGAGAGCCCCATGTGGGGCTCGATCCCAGGACCCTGAGATCATGACCTGAGTGGAAGGCAGAGGCTTTAACCCACTGAGCCACCCAGGCACCCCCCAAACACAGTTTTATCCAGGAAAAAGATTTACTGAATTTTGAGAACTGGAATTAGGGAGGACTTCAAGTTCAGGAAAAATTCATCAGGCCTCTTTCTAGTAGAGGTGAAGTAGGGCTCTCCAGGCCCCTGCCATCTTGTTTTAATTCCAAGTTCAATGACAAAGATGCAACTACTAAATCACAATAATCCCTCTTCCCACAAGCCTCCCTGCAAGGAAAGAGCAGATACAAGAGCATCAGTGGCATCAAAGAAGAGCATGGACCACATCAGAAGTCTGCACTCCAGCTACTTCCGCCATCACAGGTCAATGTAGTTACTCCAAGTGCATCCATGAAAGTCCCTGATTATTTTTCAAACATGAGTCAAGTTCCATTTTTTCAGACTTGCAAGCCTGATGAAGGATATGCTTTTGTCCCAGGCACTGAGAAACGGTTAGGCTTAAATGTCTTAAGTGGACTTAAAAATACCTATTTTCCCCCCAACTACCCTAAAACGTTTGAAACCACAGACATGAATCAGAAGTAACATTTCATTAACCCCATCCATGGCACAAATTTCCTACAACATGACATCTTTGATGCGTATCTTAATCCAATCTCAGCTCAAAACTACTCACCAGAGTTACAGTTTTTACCTAAACAGGAAACATTTGCTGAATGACCGCTGTGTGCTAGGCACTATTCTAGGCACTGGTTAGCATGGGGTAAACAAAGCCTGCTTCCATGGAGGTTACATTTTACAGGAGGAAAACAAGGAATGTTAAGTATCAGAGAAAAAATGACAGAATAACAAAGCAAGGAGAAAAAAATTAAAAGTAAAAAATAGTCAAAAATGGGAATAAAAGTAGGGTAGGAAGTTCCAGCAGTGGGAGGCTGTAACTTAAGACAACCATGGAAATGCACACATGAGGGAATGATGATATGCAGGGAATGTTTTCCCAGAAGAGGAATTAGACTAAGCAAAGGTCTGGAATGATGACTTTTATGTTCCTGGAGGCCAGGGTAGCTTGGAGCAGGAGTAAAGAAAAATAGTAGAGAAGAAGGTCCAGAACAGTGCAGTGCTGCAGGCCACTGACTTGTCCTGAGACAGCTGGGGAGTGATGGAGGGCAGCACTCTGACTAGCACTGAGGTGGCATGATCTCATTTATATCTTGTAAGAATCACTCCAGCTGTCAAGTGCAGAAAAGAAGAGAGAGGTGTCAAGGAAGAGGCAGGGTGAACAGTTAGGAGACTTGCAGTTCTCCAAGTGAGAGATGTCATTTTAGATCAGGATGTTAAAAGTGGAAGTGATGAAAAATAGATCCTACCCATAATTAGAAGACAGTTTCAAAGACTTTCGGGCAGGGGCGCCTGGGTGGCTCAGTGGGATAAGCCTCTGCCTCCGGCTTAGGTCATGGTCTCAGGGTCCTGGGATCGAGCCCCACATTGGGCTCTCTGCTCAGTAGGGAGCCTGCTTTCTCCCCACCTCTCTCTGTCTGCCTCTCTGCCTACTTGTGATCTGTGTCTAATAAATAAATAAAATCTTAAAAAAGATTTTCAGGCAGAATGGATGTAGGGCATGGGTAAAAGTCAAGGAGGACTCCAAGGCTTTGGACTCAAACACTAAGAATGCCCTCCTCTGGTATACGGAAGATGTGGGGCAAAGTAGGAAGCTGGATGAGAAACTGGGCTCAAGAGTCTGTAGATCAAGAAAGAGGTCCGGGCTGAGATTCTAGATAGTTGTCAGCAAACAAGGCATTCTATAAGCCATGAGCCAGGTTAAGAGCAACAAAGGAGTGACTGTGAACAGAGGAGAAAAGAGCTCTGAGAATGAGCCCCCAGCACCAAGAGAAGGGCATGCCAATAAGTGTTATGAAAGATGAAGGAGAATCTCAAAGGAGACTGAGAAGGAACAGCCTAAGGAAAAAGATGTAGAGCGTGGCGTCCTTGAAACCAAAGAAAGTACTTGAGGAAGGCATGATGTAGTGTGTCAGTGCCTATGACAGGTCAAGTAAGAGCAGGCCCAAAAATGGTCCCTGGGACGAGCAACACAGGGCATGATCATCTTAACGAGAGCAACACTGGTGAAGTGGCAAGGGCAAAACCCGTGGGGAAAGGGGTCCCAAAAGAAAGAGAAGAGAGGAACTGAGGAGAAGGAATATATGCAACTGTGTCAAGAAAAGGAGATAAACAAGACAGTAACTGAAAGATTATGAGGTAGAAAGGATTTTTTTAAAGATGGCAAAGCCAACAGCGACTTGTGCATGCTTATGGGAATGATCCAGTAGAAAGGGAAAATGTATGCAATGAAAGAGGGAAATAGCTGGAATGACAGTTGAACAGAAGAGAGAGAGGAGCTCTCAGACCCGAGTGCGAGACTGCACTGGCAGGAGCATGGACAGGGCAGACAGAGGAACGGAAAGAAAGTAGAGTGGCCAGGGCAGGCAGGAACCTCAGAGGATGTAGGGGAGATGGAGTTCCGGGATGTTCTTGGTCTGTTTTTCTCAGTGATAAAGTAAGCAACATCCTTTCCTGGGATACATAAATTAGTAAGATCCAAGAAATGTACATCCCATATCATGGAGTCTCATTAATTCATAAAAGGAGATAAAAGTTAGGGGGAAAATACATTTAAACAACTTTCAGATGATTAGATTCTTTATAACGTTTTGGTTGTTTCTTAAAAACTTCATTCCATAGAATATAAAGGTAAAATCTCATTTGGAAAAAAAAAATTGTCACCAGAGCCTTTCATTATATATATGTCTGCATATTTTGAAACAAAAATCTGAATTCCAGGTAAAGCTATAATAATGAATACATAAAGGCAATAGTAACAAAATTTAAAAACCATTTTGTCACGTTAACTACATATACAATGTTATGCTTTCTTTCAAACTCCAAGTCCATTCATGATTTTTTATATAGTTGTTAATCAGATTCTATTCTTTAGGTTGTTTCTTTGTGTATTTGTATGTATCTCAGATGCACATGGTTTCATATTAATGGCAAGGTAATGTTCTACCACATAATTATTTCCTAATCACTAGGCACTCAGAGGTTTTCTCCCATTTTTTTATTATTATTAACATATAATGTATTATTAGCCCCAGGGGTACAGGTCTGTGAATCATCAGTCTTACACAATTCACAGCACTCACCACAGTACATACCCTCCCCAGTGTCCATAACCCATCCCTCCCAACCCACTCCCAAGCAACCCTCTGTTTCCTGAGATTAAGAGTCTCTTATGCTCTTATGGTTTATCTCTCTCTCTCTCTCTCTTTTTTTTTAAGAGAGCATGGGTAAACAGGGGTGGGGGAGTGGGAGTCTGAAGGAGAGAGAGAATCTCAAGCAGACTCCACTGAGTCCCAAGCAGGGTTTGATCCCAGGACCCCACCATCATGACCTGAGCTGAAATCAAGAACAGCCGCTCAACCAAATGAGCCACCCAGGTGGCCCTCCCCCAGTTGTTTTAAATTATATATTGTACATCTATAAATATTCTCACGCAAATGGAGTTTATTTCCTTATACTATAATATAAAGTGAAATTTCCAGATCAAAAAGTATCAGCAGTTTACAAATGAACTTCAAAAGCACAGACCTTGCTTTATTAACTTCTGTACTGCAGTGTTTAATTTGGTACTAATATATATCAGTAATTCAAAATAGGTTTGTTGCATTAGTGGACAAAACAAATGAATGAAACATGTTAAACATGTCAGGATACTATGTAGACTATTCTCTACAAAAAATTATTCCAGGAGCACCTGGGTGGCTCAGTTGGTTAAGTGTCTGCCTTTAGCTCAGTCATGATCCCAGGCTCTTGGGATCAGGAAGCCTGTTTCTCCCTCTCTCTCTGCCCCTCCACTCTGCTTGTGCTCTCCCACATGCAAGCTGTCTCTAACTGACAAAATCTTTAATAAAAATTTTAAAAATTTTAAAAAATTATTCCATTTTCCAACCAGAAAAGCTCTTCCTAGGGTACAACTAGCCAAGTTGTTTCTAATTTGCTAATTTAGTAAGCATGATGTAGCCTTAATTTTAACTTCAAATTATTAAAAAGTTTTAACACTTTTCTAAGAGTTTATTCACTAATTGCATTTACTTTGCTGTTAAATAGTTTATTTAATATGCTGTGAGCATATTTTTTTCTGTTAAATAAACGTACCACAATATTTTTCCAATCTGTCATCTTGCTCTTAAAACCCCTAGAGGTTTTAGGGATGCCTGAGTGGCTCAGTCAGTTAAGCACCTGCTTTGGCCTGGGTTCATGATCCCAGGGTCCAAGGATCGAGTCCCGTATCAGGCTCCTTGCTCAGTGAGGAGCCTGCTTCTCCCTCTGCCTCCCATTCCCCCTGCTTATGCTACCTTTCTCTCTGACAAATAAACAAACAAAATCTTAAAAAAACAAAACTCTAGAGGTTTTAAAAATTATAATGAACCATATCACTGATAAAATCACTCCATTCCTATTTTTTAAACTTGAATATCATAATACCTTATGATATTAATGAGAATAAATTTCATTTACATTTTTATTCATATTATTTCCTTTTCTCAATTATTTAATAATTCTTTTACCTATTGTCTTACTTGATTTGTTGAATACTAAATTCAAATAGCTGGATATATTGTTGAAATTGTCATTCTGTGCTACTCATCTCTTTTCTGACTTTAATAACATACTATACTATTGCCATATAATAATGTATTATATATTTGGAGTAATTTCTACCTAGTCTTTCATTACCGCTCCCCCAACCTCATCACCATTCCTCTGACAATCACTTTTAGAATTCTACAAAGTATCTTACAAGGATTTTAATTACATACATGTAATTAAATTACATGAAGTACATTAAGTCCATCTACTTACCTAGAAAATATCATTATGACTATTCAAGCTTCCACAATCAAGAACTGGATTTTTCATATAATGGAGAGGTAGGGCACATATAGGTCCTTGATAAGAAACCCAGATTTGAATCTCAGCACAGTCATGAACACTGATAATCAAACCTCTCTACATTTCCTTTAATTCACTTGAAGTATGGAAAATACGAACCTTCTTGGTTAATGTGTGAATACAAATAAAATACATGCACACACAGGCATAAAGGATGAGCTTTGCTTCAGGATCTCTCTATCATACTTTGACTTTTTAGAATTCTTCTAATAAGCTGCCTTTAAGTAAGCATTATGCCCCAGGAAATGAAGATTAGGGATTTTCAGAAAGAGATTATTCAAGGAAAAATTACACACTGTTAGAATTCTAGGTTCTTTGGAAAAATTTTAACACTGAAATCATTTAAAAGAGACAAGTACAAGAAAGAATAGTAAACTTCTAAAATTCTACATATTTTCCTCACATAGGAGTGAATAAAATGAAAGATTCTGTAAGAATTCCCAAAAAGCTTTTGTTCAACAGGCACAAGAAAGGACGGGAACAGTTTTGGGTTTTGTGTTTTCTGCATCAGAAACTTCACCTGCCACACCAACTTCATCACCAGGCGCGCAAGATGGCCTGTGGGCCTCGCATGACCTCTAGGATGCATGCACATGCCACTTACCTACAAAATCACCGGCAGTGGGGTTACAGTGAGTTCACTAGTCCGAAAACAGTGGAAGGAGGAGGATCAGAAGCCATTTCTTTATGATCTTATGGTAAATATTAGAATTAGGCAGACTTGGCCGTAATTTCTTCAGATCTTACCCTAATATTAATTTATAATGATGCCTGCATTTCAAGAATCTGTGAAGTCCATTGTTAGGTGTGGTTGCAACTCATTTTTAGTCATTATACTTTTCTTTCAGAACTACAAGCAGTTGCTAACAGAAAATCAAATGGTCAGTGTTTAGTCCTCGAATATGATGCATGCAATTTTAGTTTCCAATTTTCTCTGTTGTAGGGAATAAATGCATGACATAGAGTCATAAACTAAGCCCAAAAATATGATAATGGAGTTTTATATGAAAGCTTCCATTACTAAAATTCTTTTTACTCCAAGGCTATTACTTTCAAGTTTTATTAAATAGTTTTATTAAAACTATTCATTCTTTGCCTCTTAAGAAGCAGATCTATCTTTTCCACTGGGAACTGAACTATTTTGTCTACAAACAAGCGCATAAAGTATTACATTATAGACATATCTAATAGCACAGCTCCAACTGGTCCCTTACCACTAGCCAATATTATACCCTAACAAATAGGTTCCCATTTGGACTTTCTTATTCAAGTCCTACACCTATGGAGGAAAAACTGCTTGCTCTCCTCAATGCTTTATATTTATCCCCTTCTCCCTTCCCCCACCAGAAAACTATCCTCTCAGGACCTATGTTTATAACCTTCTCCAAGACCCAGTTCAAAACTTCTCCTGTCTTGCTAGATCATACATAATGTCAAATAAACACTTGAAAGACAGTACTGTTCTGCTTTCAAATTACTCATTCTTTCAAATTTGTTCAATGCATACTACGGAATTTTTACTCATCTATTAATAGTTACAATAAACATTAAAATCTAATAATAATTTTATTTCCCCAACTGCAAAATGTTGGTAGGGTGATGACAGAGATGGCTACACCTGATAACACAGCTACCATTTTACTGATACCCAGGTATTTGTACATGCATGAGCTCATGTACTTTCTACAACAACCCTGTTTTCTAAGTGCTATCCTAACACTCACTCCAGAGATGTGGAAATTGAGGCACACAGTGGTAATGTGCCAAGGGTTACACAGGTCACGTGTGACTGTTTAACAGAGATGCTTTACTTTGCCAGGTACTGTGAAAGCAACTTACAAGATAAACTCATTTAATCCTCAAAACTACCCTAAGTGCAAGTATCATCCCCATTCTTCCGATGAGGATACCGAAGCACAAGACTTAACATGACCACCTGGGTTGTTAAGTGGCCAGCCAGGGTGTAAGCCCAGGCAGTGTGGACCAGATGCCTTAAGCTTCACCAGGCTAATCTACCTTCTGAATTAACAGTGCAGCAGTCAAATGTGGATCTGAGGTTTCTAAGTGTTCAACTATAGCAACATCCTGTTGAGAATTATATTTCTGTGTTCTTTAGTTTTACATATTCGGTCCACATATTTCTTTTAACATTAGTTATTTGAGAGAGCAGGAGAGAGTAAGTGGGGGAGCGGCAGAGGGAGAGAATCCTCAGGTAGACTCCCTATTAGCAGAGCCCCACAGGGCGCTTGATCCACAACCCATGAGATGATGACCTGAGGTGAAGCAGAGTTGGAAGCTTAACTGACTGAGCCACCCAGGTGCTCCTACATATATTCTTTATCTACATTCTTTAGTATACACATTTAAGAGCTTAATATATAAAAAGTATGGTACTAAATGCAATGAGAGGACATAAATACTATTAACGCCTTATTAGTCAATACCAGGAGTTTCTGGTCTACCAGTAGAGAAGAGCCATGGCCAAAAGGCATAGGGCAAAGAATGATGCAGTTAATCACCATAAATATGGCTCAGAGAAAGTATTATGTTTATTAGCAAAGGCCAACTAAGAAAGCTTTCATGATAAAGCTGGCCTGGAAGGAGGAGTAAACATCCTACAGATACTTTTTTTTTTTTTTAAGATTTTATTTATTTATTTGACAGAAGGAGAGAGAGCACACACACACAAGCAGGGGGAGCAGCAGAGAGAGGGAGAAGCAAGCTCTCCATGGAGCAGGGAGCCTAATGCAGGGCTTGATCCCAGGTCCCTGGGATCATGACCTGAGCCAAAGACAGACACTAACCCACTGAGACACACAGGCACCCCAACATCCTACAGATACTTCTATCATAGGATTAACAACACATCACTGTGTTCTCATGTTTATCTTTCCCAGTAGACTTAGGTCTTTTACAAACAGGGACTATTTTTATCTTAGTCTCTCTAGCACTCAACAAAGTCATCACTCAGAAAATGGCTATGTGACGAGGGTAGAAAGAATGTTATGGAAAAGCTCATTCCAAAAAGAGATCATAAGCTTAAAGAGAAAAGCAGAAAAAGAATTTTTAAAATCTTAGTTGCTGTACCACAGGTAGTATCTCTGTGCGGTCCAAGTCCTGGGGCCCCATTTTCACTGCATTCCATGTGAATGCAGCCCCTCTACTACTGGGACTATGGAGCTGCTGGATTGTACAACACAACAGGCCTGATTACAGGCATCCCTTGTCACATGTTCTTGGCATGGAAAAGAAATGTCCTAACTTGCTCTGCTTTTCTCCTTGCCACTGCTTGATACGCCGTGGCTATACTCTCAAAGAACTCATTTTAAGAGTTTATATTTTAAAAGTTAACATCCACCTAATATCATGGAAAATAATTATGCTAGTTATATAATAATATTATATTATAATATAAAATAATTATGCTAGTTTCAGAGAGAAGTAACAGAACCACAGAGCAGTTGAGTGTGGACAGACTCCAAAGCCAGACCTCTTGGGGGCCAAATGAGGCCCCACCACTCAGGAGCTTTGTAACCACGAGAAAACTACTTCCTTTCTGCCTAAAACATCTTCACCGTGAAAAGAAAAAAGAAATCATCCGGTCCCACTGGATTATTATGAGGATTACGTGAACATATGCAAAGCGTTGAGCAGAGTGCCTGGTACAGAATAAGCATGGAACAAGAGTTAGGTATTAATCGATTGCCCATTCACATCAGGGCTGCAGAGTGACTGCTGAGACCCCCCACCCCCCCCCAGTGCAGGCCAGATATGATGAAATCAGGGACAGAAGAAAGCTGGTGCCAGCACACAATGGTGCGCACCCTCCTGCTCCTCCCCCACCACCACCACCACACTGCTGTAGTGCTGTGAAATAAAATTCCTGCCATGTGGCTTCTGACACATGCTGCAAACCACACTGCCCCAAACAGTGGTGCTAAGAGTTAATAAAAGGCCCAAGTATAAAACATGCAGTACTCTCAGCTAAAGTTTAGAAGTATCTATAAAGCTTAACTCTTTTTTCTCTACATCCAGGGAAATTAAATTTTAATTGTGGAAAAAGACATTTTGGGGTTTCTAGCGAGTACAGATTTTCCTCAGACAACAGAAGTTTTCTCCACATAAGTGTTGCTACAACTTACTCTGAAGGTTAAAAGGAAAAGAAATTTAAGAGGAATGAAATGAGTTGTAGACAGGAAGGATGCATAAAGGAACCAAGTATGATCAGAAAAAGAAAAGGAAAATAGCCTCCTCCTAGGCTTTTCAGTAAGACCACTTGCTCTTTGAGATCTACCAGCGGGTTCTATATCATCAGAAGATTTAAAGTCAAAGGCATCGGCATCAAGGCAGTCAACTTAGACTGTGTTCTGACTTTGAGCTGACTTTGACAGACAGAAATATGGATGGATGAAAAAGCAGTGTCTTATAATGAAGCCACATGAACAACTTCATAGAACACATGTTAACAGACCTCTCTGTCATCCTACTGACAACTCGCTGGAGGAGGGTGTTGCAACACTACTAGTCAAACATAATTAGGTCATAATCCTCAGTGTAACTCTGCCACCAGACAGAAAAGTGGAGTGGACGGGGCACATACATACAATGTCTGAAACAAACAGAGGAAGTAAAAGTTTTACTTTACATGTCAGTTTCATGCTGGTAAATCCAAAAAAGAAATCCTGCTTTAAAAGATGAAACTGAAAGAAAAGCGGGGGTGGGGGGGGTGGCAAGGAGTAGGAAAAATAAAGGTGATGGCAAATAACAAAAATAAAATTACATCAGCTGATATTTTAAAAATCTGGTTGATTCTAACTAATCCTGTTTACCTAAATTCTTTATTGACATTAATCTCAGTACTGAGTGAGTTTTGTTGTTGTT